>CAUJBT010000239.1:0-30460 GCA_963082735.1 Pocota personata | reverse complement strand
ACTACCAACCGGGCGCCATTTAGGCAGCCTACCTTTTTTATCAGCTACTATGTGCAACATCATGCATGGAATGCGGCACGATAGGCGACCATAAGGCGGCACCCGGCAGGCAGCACAACTACGAGTATCCTGGAAACCACAGAAACAGTGACCGGATACGGCGCCATGCAGTGGAATCCGCTTACCCACCCAGCAGGCAGGCAGAACAGCAACGCTAAACAGTCGAGAAGGAATCAACCGAACAAGATGGCGCCCTGACAAACCGTTGTTGACGCTCTATGCACCTCGAGGGGAAGAAGAATCTAATGCATGGCCCCGCCGCCGTCCTCCATCCATGGTCTCCTCTCTATAACTACCAACCGGGCGCCATTTAGGCAGCCTACCTTTTTTATCAGCTACTATGTGCAACATCATGCATGGAATGCGGCACGATAGGCGACCATAAGGCGGCACCCGGCAGGCAGCACAACTACGAGTATCCTGGAAACCACAGAAACAGTGACCGGATACGGCGCCATGCAGTGGAATCCGCTTACCCACCCAGCAGGCAGGCAGAACAGCAACGCTAAACAGTCGAGAAGGAATCAAACCGAACAAGATGGCGCCCTGACAAACCGTTGTTGACGCTCTATGCACCTCGAGGGGAAGAAGAATCTAATGCATGGCCCCGCCGCCGTCCTCCATCCATGGTCTCCTCTCTATAACTACCAACCGGGCGCCATTTAGGCAGCCTACCTTTTTTATCAGCTACTATGTGCAACATCATGCATGGAATGCGGCACGATAGGCGACCATAAGGCGGCACCCGGCAGGCAGCACAACTACGAGTATCCTGGAAACCACAGAAACAGTGACCGGATACGGCGCCATGCAGTGGAATCCGCTTACCCACCCAGCAGGCAGGCAGAACAGCAACGCTAAACAGTCGAGAAGGAATCAAACCGAACAAGATGGCGCCCTGACAAACCGTTGTTGACGCTCTATGCACCTCGAGGGGAAGAAGAATCTAATGCATGGCCCCGCCGCCGTCCTCCATCCATGGTCTCCTCTCTATAACTACCAACCGGGCGCCATTTAGGCAGCCTACCTTTTTTATCAGCTACTATGTGCAACATCATGCATGGAATGCGGCACGATAGGCGACCATAAGGCGGCACCCGGCAGGCAGCACAACTACGAGTATCCTGGAAACCACAGAAACAGTGACCGGATACGGCGCCATGCAGTGGAATCCGCTTACCCACCCAGCAGGCAGGCAGAACAGCAACGCTAAACAGTCGAGAAGGAATCAAACCGAACAAGATGGCGCCCTGACAAACCGTTGTTGACGCTCTATGCACCTCGAGGGGAAGAAGAATCTAATGCATGGCCCCGCCGCCGTCCTCCATCCATGGTCTCCTCTCTATAACTACCAACCGGGCGCCATTTAGGCAGCCTACCTTTTTTATCAGCTACTATGTGCAACATCATGCATGGAATGCGGCACGATAGGCGACCATAAGGCGGCACCCGGCAGGCAGCACAACTACGAGTATCCTGGAAACCACAGAAACAGTGACCGGATACGGCGCCATGCAGTGGAATCCGCTTACCCACCCAGCAGGCAGGCAGAACAGCAACGCTAAACAGTCGAGAAGGAATCAAACCGAACAAGATGGCGCCCTGACAAACCGTTGTTGACGCTCTATGCACCTCGAGGGGAAGAAGAATCTAATGCATGGCCCCGCCGCCGTCCTCCATCCATGGTCTCCTCTCTATAACTACCAACCGGGCGCCATTTAGGCAGCCTACCTTTTTTATCAGCTACTATGTGCAACATCATGCATGGAATGCGGCACGATAGGCGACCATAAGGCGGCACCCGGCAGGCAGCACAACTACGAGTATCCTGGAAACCACAGAAACAGTGACCGGATACGGCGCCATGCAGTGGAATCCGCTTACCCACCCAGCAGGCAGGCAGAACAGCAACGCTAAACAGTCGAGAAGGAATCAAACCGAACAAGATGGCGCCCTGACAAACCGTTGTTGACGCTCTATGCACCTCGAGGGGAAGAAGAATCTAATGCATGGCCCCGCCGCCGTCCTCCATCCATGGTCTCCTCTCTATAACTACCAACCGGGCGCCATTTAGGCAGCCTACCTTTTTTATCAGCTACTATGTGCAACATCATGCATGGAATGCGGCACGATAGGCGACCATAAGGCGGCACCCGGCAGGCAGCACAACTACGAGTATCCTGGAAACCACAGAAACAGTGACCGGATACGGCGCCATGCAGTGGAATCCGCTTACCCACCCAGCAGGCAGGCAGAACAGCAACGCTAAACAGTCGAGAAGGAATCAAACCGAACAAGATGGCGCCCTGACAAACCGTTGTTGACGCTCTATGCACCTCGAGGGGAAGAAGAATCTAATGCATGGCCCCGCCGCCGTCCTCCATCCATGGTCTCCTCTCTATAACTACCAACCGGGCGCCATTTAGGCAGCCTACCTTTTTTATCAGCTACTATGTGCAACATCATGCATGGAATGCGGCACGATAGGCGACCATAAGGCGGCACCCGGCAGGCAGCACAACTACGAGTATCCTGGAAACCACAGAAACAGTGACCGGATACGGCGCCATGCAGTGGAATCCGCTTACCCACCCAGCAGGCAGGCAGAACAGCAACGCTAAACAGTCGAGAAGGAATCAAACCGAACAAGATGGCGCCCTGACAAACCGTTGTTGACGCTCTATGCACCTCGAGGGGAAGAAGAATCTAATGCATGGCCCCGCCGCCGTCCTCCATCCATGGTCTCCTCTCTATAACTACCAACCGGGCGCCATTTAGGCAGCCTACCTTTTTTATCAGCTACTATGTGCAACATCATGCATGGAATGCGGCACGATAGGCGACCATAAGGCGGCACCCGGCAGGCAGCACAACTACGAGTATCCTGGAAACCACAGAAACAGTGACCGGATACGGCGCCATGCAGTGGAATCCGCTTACCCACCCAGCAGGCAGGCAGAACAGCAACGCTAAACAGTCGAGAAGGAATCAAACCGAACAAGATGGCGCCCTGACAAACCGTTGTTGACGCTCTATGCACCTCGAGGGGAAGAAGAATCTAATGCATGGCCCCGCCGCCGTCCTCCATCCATGGTCTCCTCTCTATAACTACCAACCGGGCGCCATTTAGGCAGCCTACCTTTTTTATCAGCTACTATGTGCAACATCATGCATGGAATGCGGCACGATAGGCGACCATAAGGCGGCACCCGGCAGGCAGCACAACTACGAGTATCCTGGAAACCACAGAAACAGTGACCGGATACGGCGCCATGCAGTGGAATCCGCTTACCCACCCAGCAGGCAGGCAGAACAGCAACGCTAAACAGTCGAGAAGGAATCAAACCGAACAAGATGGCGCCCTGACAAACCGTTGTTGACGCTCTATGCACCTCGAGGGGAAGAAGAATCTAATGCATGGCCCCGCCGCCGTCCTCCATCCATGGTCTCCTCTCTATAACTACCAACCGGGCGCCATTTAGGCAGCCTACCTTTTTTATCAGCTACTATGTGCAACATCATGCATGGAATGCGGCACGATAGGCGACCATAAGGCGGCACCCGGCAGGCAGCACAACTACGAGTATCCTGGAAACCACAGAAACAGTGACCGGATACGGCGCCATGCAGTGGAATCCGCTTACCCACCCAGCAGGCAGGCAGAACAGCAACGCTAAACAGTCGAGAAGGAATCAAACCGAACAAGATGGCGCCCTGACAAACCGTTGTTGACGCTCTATGCACCTCGAGGGGAAGAAGAATCTAATGCATGGCCCCGCCGCCGTCCTCCATCCATGGTCTCCTCTCTATAACTACCAACCGGGCGCCATTTAGGCAGCCTACCTTTTTTATCAGCTACTATGTGCAACATCATGCATGGAATGCGGCACGATAGGCGACCATAAGGCGGCACCCGGCAGGCAGCACAACTACGAGTATCCTGGAAACCACAGAAACAGTGACCGGATACGGCGCCATGCAGTGGAATCCGCTTACCCACCCAGCAGGCAGGCAGAACAGCAACGCTAAACAGTCGAGAAGGAATCAAACCGAACAAGATGGCGCCCTGACAAACCGTTGTTGACGCTCTATGCACCTCGAGGGGAAGAAGAATCTAATGCATGGCCCCGCCGCCGTCCTCCATCCATGGTCTCCTCTCTATAACTACCAACCGGGCGCCATTTAGGCAGCCTACCTTTTTTATCAGCTACTATGTGCAACATCATGCATGGAATGCGGCACGATAGGCGACCATAAGGCGGCACCCGGCAGGCAGCACAACTACGAGTATCCTGGAAACCACAGAAACAGTGACCGGATACGGCGCCATGCAGTGGAATCCGCTTACCCACCCAGCAGGCAGGCAGAACAGCAACGCTAAACAGTCGAGAAGGAATCAAACCGAACAAGATGGCGCCCTGACAAACCGTTGTTGACGCTCTATGCACCTCGAGGGGAAGAAGAATCTAATGCATGGCCCCGCCGCCGTCCTCCATCCATGGTCTCCTCTCTATAACTACCAACCGGGCGCCATTTAGGCAGCCTACCTTTTTTATCAGCTACTATGTGCAACATCATGCATGGAATGCGGCACGATAGGCGACCATAAGGCGGCACCCGGCAGGCAGCACAACTACGAGTATCCTGGAAACCACAGAAACAGTGACCGGATACGGCGCCATGCAGTGGAATCCGCTTACCCACCCAGCAGGCAGGCAGAACAGCAACGCTAAACAGTCGAGAAGGAATCAAACCGAACAAGATGGCGCCCTGACAAACCGTTGTTGACGCTCTATGCACCTCGAGGGGAAGAAGAATCTAATGCATGGCCCCGCCGCCGTCCTCCATCCATGGTCTCCCTCTATAACTACCAACCGGGCGCCATTTAGGCAGCCTACCTTTTTTATCAGCTACTATGTGCAACATCATGCATGGAATGCGGCACGATAGGCGACCATAAGGCGGCACCCGGCAGGCAGCACAACTACGAGTATCCTGGAAACCACAGAAACAGTGACCGGATACGGCGCCATGCAGTGGAATCCGCTTACCCACCCAGCAGGCAGGCAGAACAGCAACGCTAAACAGTCGAGAAGGAATCAAACCGAACAAGATGGCGCCCTGACAAACCGTTGTTGACGCTCTATGCACCTCGAGGGGAAGAAGAATCTAATGCATGGCCCCGCCGCCGTCCTCCATCCATGGTCTCCTCTCTATAACTACCAACCGGGCGCCATTTAGGCAGCCTACCTTTTTTATCAGCTACTATGTGCAACATCATGCATGGAATGCGGCACGATAGGCGACCATAAGGCGGCACCCGGCAGGCAGCACAACTACGAGTATCCTGGAAACCACAGAAACAGTGACCGGATACGGCGCCATGCAGTGGAATCCGCTTACCCACCCAGCAGGCAGGCAGAACAGCAACGCTAAACAGTCGAGAAGGAATCAAACCGAACAAGATGGCGCCCTGACAAACCGTTGTTGACGCTCTATGCACCTCGAGGGGAAGAAGAATCTAATGCATGGCCCCGCCGCCGTCCTCCATCCATGGTCTCCTCTCTATAACTACCAACCGGGCGCCATTTAGGCAGCCTACCTTTTTTATCAGCTACTATGTGCAACATCATGCATGGAATGCGGCACGATAGGCGACCATAAGGCGGCACCCGGCAGGCAGCACAACTACGAGTATCCTGGAAACCACAGAAACAGTGACCGGATACGGCGCCATGCAGTGGAATCCGCTTACCCACCCAGCAGGCAGGCAGAACAGCAACGCTAAACAGTCGAGAAGGAATCAAACCGAACAAGATGGCGCCCTGACAAACCGTTGTTGACGCTCTATGCACCTCGAGGGGAAGAAGAATCTAATGCATGGCCCCGCCGCCGTCCTCCATCCATGGTCTCCTCTCTATAACTACCAACCGGGCGCCATTTAGGCAGCCTACCTTTTTTATCAGCTACTATGTGCAACATCATGCATGGAATGCGGCACGATAGGCGACCATAAGGCGGCACCCGGCAGGCAGCACAACTACGAGTATCCTGGAAACCACAGAAACAGTGACCGGATACGGCGCCATGCAGTGGAATCCGCTTACCCACCCAGCAGGCAGGCAGAACAGCAACGCTAAACAGTCGAGAAGGAATCAAACCGAACAAGATGGCGCCCTGACAAACCGTTGTTGACGCTCTATGCACCTCGAGGGGAAGAAGAATCTAATGCATGGCCCCGCCGCCGTCCTCCATCCATGGTCTCCTCTCTATAACTACCAACCGGGCGCCATTTAGGCAGCCTACCTTTTTTATCAGCTACTATGTGCAACATCATGCATGGAATGCGGCACGATAGGCGACCATAAGGCGGCACCCGGCAGGCAGCACAACTACGAGTATCCTGGAAACCACAGAAACAGTGACCGGATACGGCGCCATGCAGTGGAATCCGCTTACCCACCCAGCAGGCAGGCAGAACAGCAACGCTAAACAGTCGAGAAGGAATCAAACCGAACAAGATGGCGCCCTGACAAACCGTTGTTGACGCTCTATGCACCTCGAGGGGAAGAAGAATCTAATGCATGGCCCCGCCGCCGTCCTCCATCCATGGTCTCCTCTCTATAACTACCAACCGGGCGCCATTTAGGCAGCCTACCTTTTTTATCAGCTACTATGTGCAACATCATGCATGGAATGCGGCACGATAGGCGACCATAAGGCGGCACCCGGCAGGCAGCACAACTACGAGTATCCTGGAAACCACAGAAACAGTGACCGGATACGGCGCCATGCAGTGGAATCCGCTTACCCACCCAGCAGGCAGGCAGAACAGCAACGCTAAACAGTCGAGAAGGAATCAAACCGAACAAGATGGCGCCCTGACAAACCGTTGTTGACGCTCTATGCACCTCGAGGGGAAGAAGAATCTAATGCATGGCCCCGCCGCCGTCCTCCATCCATGGTCTCCTCTCTATAACTACCAACCGGGCGCCATTTAGGCAGCCTACCTTTTTTATCAGCTACTATGTGCAACATCATGCATGGAATGCGGCACGATAGGCGACCATAAGGCGGCACCCGGCAGGCAGCACAACTACGAGTATCCTGGAAACCACAGAAACAGTGACCGGATACGGCGCCATGCAGTGGAATCCGCTTACCCACCCAGCAGGCAGGCAGAACAGCAACGCTAAACAGTCGAGAAGGAATCAAACCGAACAAGATGGCGCCCTGACAAACCGTTGTTGACGCTCTATGCACCTCGAGGGGAAGAAGAATCTAATGCATGGCCCCGCCGCCGTCCTCCATCCATGGTCTCCTCTCTATAACTACCAACCGGGCGCCATTTAGGCAGCCTACCTTTTTTATCAGCTACTATGTGCAACATCATGCATGGAATGCGGCACGATAGGCGACCATAAGGCGGCACCCGGCAGGCAGCACAACTACGAGTATCCTGGAAACCACAGAAACAGTGACCGGATACGGCGCCATGCAGTGGAATCCGCTTACCCACCCAGCAGGCAGGCAGAACAGCAACGCTAAACAGTCGAGAAGGAATCAAACCGAACAAGATGGCGCCCTGACAAACCGTTGTTGACGCTCTATGCACCTCGAGGGGAAGAAGAATCTAATGCATGGCCCCGCCGCCGTCCTCCATCCATGGTCTCCTCTCTATAACTACCAACCGGGCGCCATTTAGGCAGCCTACCTTTTTTATCAGCTACTATGTGCAACATCATGCATGGAATGCGGCACGATAGGCGACCATAAGGCGGCACCCGGCAGGCAGCACAACTACGAGTATCCTGGAAACCACAGAAACAGTGACCGGATACGGCGCCATGCAGTGGAATCCGCTTACCCACCCAGCAGGCAGGCAGAACAGCAACGCTAAACAGTCGAGAAGGAATCAAACCGAACAAGATGGCGCCCTGACAAACCGTTGTTGACGCTCTATGCACCTCGAGGGGAAGAAGAATCTAATGCATGGCCCCGCCGCCGTCCTCCATCCATGGTCTCCTCTCTATAACTACCAACCGGGCGCCATTTAGGCAGCCTACCTTTTTTATCAGCTACTATGTGCAACATCATGCATGGAATGCGGCACGATAGGCGACCATAAGGCGGCACCCGGCAGGCAGCACAACTACGAGTATCCTGGAAACCACAGAAACAGTGACCGGATACGGCGCCATGCAGTGGAATCCGCTTACCCACCCAGCAGGCAGGCAGAACAGCAACGCTAAACAGTCGAGAAGGAATCAAACCGAACAAGATGGCGCCCTGACAAACCGTTGTTGACGCTCTATGCACCTCGAGGGGAAGAAGAATCTAATGCATGGCCCCGCCGCCGTCCTCCATCCATGGTCTCCTCTCTATAACTACCAACCGGGCGCCATTTAGGCAGCCTACCTTTTTTATCAGCTACTATGTGCAACATCATGCATGGAATGCGGCACGATAGGCGACCATAAGGCGGCACCCGGCAGGCAGCACAACTACGAGTATCCTGGAAACCACAGAAACAGTGACCGGATACGGCGCCATGCAGTGGAATCCGCTTACCCACCCAGCAGGCAGGCAGAACAGCAACGCTAAACAGTCGAGAAGGAATCAAACCGAACAAGATGGCGCCCTGACAAACCGTTGTTGACGCTCTATGCACCTCGAGGGGAAGAAGAATCTAATGCATGGCCCCGCCGCCGTCCTCCATCCATGGTCTCCTCTCTATAACTACCAACCGGGCGCCATTTAGGCAGCCTACCTTTTTTATCAGCTACTATGTGCAACATCATGCATGGAATGCGGCACGATAGGCGACCATAAGGCGGCACCCGGCAGGCAGCACAACTACGAGTATCCTGGAAACCACAGAAACAGTGACCGGATACGGCGCCATGCAGTGGAATCCGCTTACCCACCCAGCAGGCAGGCAGAACAGCAACGCTAAACAGTCGAGAAGGAATCAAACCGAACAAGATGGCGCCCTGACAAACCGTTGTTGACGCTCTATGCACCTCGAGGGGAAGAAGAATCTAATGCATGGCCCCGCCGCCGTCCTCCATCCATGGTCTCCTCTCTATAACTACCAACCGGGCGCCATTTAGGCAGCCTACCTTTTTTATCAGCTACTATGTGCAACATCATGCATGGAATGCGGCACGATAGGCGACCATAAGGCGGCACCCGGCAGGCAGCACAACTACGAGTATCCTGGAAACCACAGAAACAGTGACCGGATACGGCGCCATGCAGTGGAATCCGCTTACCCACCCAGCAGGCAGGCAGAACAGCAACGCTAAACAGTCGAGAAGGAATCAAACCGAACAAGATGGCGCCCTGACAAACCGTTGTTGACGCTCTATGCACCTCGAGGGGAAGAAGAATCTAATGCATGGCCCCGCCGCCGTCCTCCATCCATGGTCTCCTCTCTATAACTACCAACCGGGCGCCATTTAGGCAGCCTACCTTTTTTATCAGCTACTATGTGCAACATCATGCATGGAATGCGGCACGATAGGCGACCATAAGGCGGCACCCGGCAGGCAGCACAACTACGAGTATCCTGGAAACCACAGAAACAGTGACCGGATACGGCGCCATGCAGTGGAATCCGCTTACCCACCCAGCAGGCAGGCAGAACAGCAACGCTAAACAGTCGAGAAGGAATCAAACCGAACAAGATGGCGCCCTGACAAACCGTTGTTGACGCTCTATGCACCTCGAGGGGAAGAAGAATCTAATGCATGGCCCCGCCGCCGTCCTCCATCCATGGTCTCCTCTCTATAACTACCAACCGGGCGCCATTTAGGCAGCCTACCTTTTTTATCAGCTACTATGTGCAACATCATGCATGGAATGCGGCACGATAGGCGACCATAAGGCGGCACCCGGCAGGCAGCACAACTACGAGTATCCTGGAAACCACAGAAACAGTGACCGGATACGGCGCCATGCAGTGGAATCCGCTTACCCACCCAGCAGGCAGGCAGAACAGCAACGCTAAACAGTCGAGAAGGAATCAAACCGAACAAGATGGCGCCCTGACAAACCGTTGTTGACGCTCTATGCACCTCGAGGGGAAGAAGAATCTAATGCATGGCCCCGCCGCCGTCCTCCATCCATGGTCTCCTCTCTATAACTACCAACCGGGCGCCATTTAGGCAGCCTACCTTTTTTATCAGCTACTAGGTGCAACATCATGCATGGAATGCGGCACGATAGGCGACCATAAGGCGGCACCCGGCAGGCAGCACAACTACGAGTATCCTGGAAACCACAGAAACAGTGACCGGATACGGCGCCATGCAGTGGAATCCGCTTACCCACCCAGCAGGCAGGCAGAACAGCAACGCTAAACAGTCGAGAAGGAATCAAACCGAACAAGATGGCGCCCTGACAAACCGTTGTTGACGCTCTATGCACCTCGAGGGGAAGAAGAATCTAATGCATGGCCCCGCCGCCGTCCTCCATCCATGGTCTCCTCTCTATAACTACCAACCGGGCGCCATTTAGGCAGCCTACCTTTTTTATCAGCTACTATGTGCAACATCATGCATGGAATGCGGCACGATAGGCGACCATAAGGCGGCACCCGGCAGGCAGCACAACTACGAGTATCCTGGAAACCACAGAAACAGTGACCGGATACGGCGCCATGCAGTGGAATCCGCTTACCCACCCAGCAGGCAGGCAGAACAGCAACGCTAAACAGTCGAGAAGGAATCAAACCGAACAAGATGGCGCCCTGACAAACCGTTGTTGACGCTCTATGCACCTCGAGGGGAAGAAGAATCTAATGCATGGCCCCGCCGCCGTCCTCCATCCATGGTCTCCTCTCTATAACTACCAACCGGGCGCCATTTAGGCAGCCTACCTTTTTTATCAGCTACTATGTGCAACATCATGCATGGAATGCGGCACGATAGGCGACCATAAGGCGGCACCCGGCAGGCAGCACAACTACGAGTATCCTGGAAACCACAGAAACAGTGACCGGATACGGCGCCATGCAGTGGAATCCGCTTACCCACCCAGCAGGCAGGCAGAACAGCAACGCTAAACAGTCGAGAAGGAATCAAACCGAACAAGATGGCGCCCTGACAAACCGTTGTTGACGCTCTATGCACCTCGAGGGGAAGAAGAATCTAATGCATGGCCCCGCCGCCGTCCTCCATCCATGGTCTCCTCTCTATAACTACCAACCGGGCGCCATTTAGGCAGCCTACCTTTTTTATCAGCTACTATGTGCAACATCATGCATGGAATGCGGCACGATAGGCGACCATAAGGCGGCACCCGGCAGGCAGCACAACTACGAGTATCCTGGAAACCACAGAAACAGTGACCGGATACGGCGCCATGCAGTGGAATCCGCTTACCCACCCAGCAGGCAGGCAGAACAGCAACGCTAAACAGTCGAGAAGGAATCAAACCGAACAAGATGGCGCCCTGACAAACCGTTGTTGACGCTCTATGCACCTCGAGGGGAAGAAGAATCTAATGCATGGCCCCGCCGCCGTCCTCCATCCATGGTCTCCTCTCTATAACTACCAACCGGGCGCCATTTAGGCAGCCTACCTTTTTTATCAGCTACTATGTGCAACATCATGCATGGAATGCGGCACGATAGGCGACCATAAGGCGGCACCCGGCAGGCAGCACAACTACGAGTATCCTGGAAACCACAGAAACAGTGACCGGATACGGCGCCATGCAGTGGAATCCGCTTACCCACCCAGCAGGCAGGCAGAACAGCAACGCTAAACAGTCGAGAAGGAATCAAACCGAACAAGATGGCGCCCTGACAAACCGTTGTTGACGCTCTATGCACCTCGAGGGGAAGAAGAATCTAATGCATGGCCCCGCCGCCGTCCTCCATCCATGGTCTCCTCTCTATAACTACCAACCGGGCGCCATTTAGGCAGCCTACCTTTTTTATCAGCTACTATGTGCAACATCATGCATGGAATGCGGCACGATAGGCGACCATAAGGCGGCACCCGGCAGGCAGCACAACTACGAGTATCCTGGAAACCACAGAAACAGTGACCGGATACGGCGCCATGCAGTGGAATCCGCTTACCCACCCAGCAGGCAGGCAGAACAGCAACGCTAAACAGTCGAGAAGGAATCAAACCGAACAAGATGGCGCCCTGACAAACCGTTGTTGACGCTCTATGCACCTCGAGGGGAAGAAGAATCTAATGCATGGCCCCGCCGCCGTCCTCCATCCATGGTCTCCTCTCTATAACTACCAACCGGGCGCCATTTAGGCAGCCTACCTTTTTTATCAGCTACTATGTGCAACATCATGCATGGAATGCGGCACGATAGGCGACCATAAGGCGGCACCCGGCAGGCAGCACAACTACGAGTATCCTGGAAACCACAGAAACAGTGACCGGATACGGCGCCATGCAGTGGAATCCGCTTACCCACCCAGCAGGCAGGCAGAACAGCAACGCTAAACAGTCGAGAAGGAATCAAACCGAACAAGATGGCGCCCTGACAAACCGTTGTTGACGCTCTATGCACCTCGAGGGGAAGAAGAATCTAATGCATGGCCCCGCCGCCGTCCTCCATCCATGGTCTCCTCTCTATAACTACCAACCGGGCGCCATTTAGGCAGCCTACCTTTTTTATCAGCTACTATGTGCAACATCATGCATGGAATGCGGCACGATAGGCGACCATAAGGCGGCACCCGGCAGGCAGCACAACTACGAGTATCCTGGAAACCACAGAAACAGTGACCGGATACGGCGCCATGCAGTGGAATCCGCTTACCCACCCAGCAGGCAGGCAGAACAGCAACGCTAAACAGTCGAGAAGGAATCAAACCGAACAAGATGGCGCCCTGACAAACCGTTGTTGACGCTCTATGCACCTCGAGGGGAAGAAGAATCTAATGCATGGCCCCGCCGCCGTCCTCCATCCATGGTCTCCTCTCTATAACTACCAACCGGGCGCCATTTAGGCAGCCTACCTTTTTTATCAGCTACTATGTGCAACATCATGCATGGAATGCGGCACGATAGGCGACCATAAGGCGGCACCCGGCAGGCAGCACAACTACGAGTATCCTGGAAACCACAGAAACAGTGACCGGATACGGCGCCATGCAGTGGAATCCGCTTACCCACCCAGCAGGCAGGCAGAACAGCAACGCTAAACAGTCGAGAAGGAATCAAACCGAACAAGATGGCGCCCTGACAAACCGTTGTTGACGCTCTATGCACCTCGAGGGGAAGAAGAATCTAATGCATGGCCCCGCCGCCGTCCTCCATCCATGGTCTCCTCTCTATAACTACCAACCGGGCGCCATTTAGGCAGCCTACCTTTTTTATCAGCTACTATGTGCAACATCATGCATGGAATGCGGCACGATAGGCGACCATAAGGCGGCACCCGGCAGGCAGCACAACTACGAGTATCCTGGAAACCACAGAAACAGTGACCGGATACGGCGCCATGCAGTGGAATCCGCTTACCCACCCAGCAGGCAGGCAGAACAGCAACGCTAAACAGTCGAGAAGGAATCAAACCGAACAAGATGGCGCCCTGACAAACCGTTGTTGACGCTCTATGCACCTCGAGGGGAAGAAGAATCTAATGCATGGCCCAGCCGCCGTCCTCCATCCATGGTCTCCTCTCTATAACTACCAACCGGGCGCCATTTAGGCAGCCTACCTTTTTTATCAGCTACTATGTGCAACATCATGCATGGAATGCGGCACGATAGGCGACCATAAGGCGGCACCCGGCAGGCAGCACAACTACGAGTATCCTGGAAACCACAGAAACAGTGACCGGATACGGCGCCATGCAGTGGAATCCGCTTACCCACCCAGCAGGCAGGCAGAACAGCAACGCTAAACAGTCGAGAAGGAATCAAACCGAACAAGATGGCGCCCTGACAAACCGTTGTTGACGCTCTATGCACCTCGAGGGGAAGAAGAATCTAATGCATGGCCCCGCCGCCGTCCTCCATCCATGGTCTCCTCTCTATAACTACCAACCGGGCGCCATTTAGGCAGCCTACCTTTTTTATCAGCTACTATGTGCAACATCATGCATGGAATGCGGCACGATAGGCGACCATAAGGCGGCACCCGGCAGGCAGCACAACTACGAGTATCCTGGAAACCACAGAAACAGTGACCGGATACGGCGCCATGCAGTGGAATCCGCTTACCCACCCAGCAGGCAGGCAGAACAGCAACGCTAAACAGTCGAGAAGGAATCAAACCGAACAAGATGGCGCCCTGACAAACCGTTGTTGACGCTCTATGCACCTCGAGGGGAAGAAGAATCTAATGCATGGCCCCGCCGCCGTCCTCCATCCATGGTCTCCTCTCTATAACTACCAACCGGGCGCCATTTAGGCAGCCTACCTTTTTTATCAGCTACTATGTGCAACATCATGCATGGAATGCGGCACGATAGGCGACCATAAGGCGGCACCCGGCAGGCAGCACAACTACGAGTATCCTGGAAACCACAGAAACAGTGACCGGATACGGCGCCATGCAGTGGAATCCGCTTACCCACCCAGCAGGCAGGCAGAACAGCAACGCTAAACAGTCGAGAAGGAATCAAACCGAACAAGATGGCGCCCTGACAAACCGTTGTTGACGCTCTATGCACCTCGAGGGGAAGAAGAATCTAATGCATGGCCCCGCCGCCGTCCTCCATCCATGGTCTCCTCTCTATAACTACCAACCGGGCGCCATTTAGGCAGCCTACCTTTTTTATCAGCTACTATGTGCAACATCATGCATGGAATGCGGCACGATAGGCGACCATAAGGCGGCACCCGGCAGGCAGCACAACTACGAGTATCCTGGAAACCACAGAAACAGTGACCGGATACGGCGCCATGCAGTGGAATCCGCTTACCCACCCAGCAGGCAGGCAGAACAGCAACGCTAAACAGTCGAGAAGGAATCAAACCGAACAAGATGGCGCCCTGACAAACCGTTGTTGACGCTCTATGCACCTCGAGGGGAAGAAGAATCTAATGCATGGCCCCGCCGCCGTCCTCCATCCATGGTCTCCTCTCTATAACTACCAACCGGGCGCCATTTAGGCAGCCTACCTTTTTTATCAGCTACTATGTGCAACATCATGCATGGAATGCGGCACGATAGGCGACCATAAGGCGGCACCCGGCAGGCAGCACAACTACGAGTATCCTGGAAACCACAGAAACAGTGACCGGATACGGCGCCATGCAGTGGAATCCGCTTACCCACCCAGCAGGCAGGCAGAACAGCAACGCTAAACAGTCGAGAAGGAATCAAACCGAACAAGATGGCGCCCTGACAAACCGTTGTTGACGCTCTATGCACCTCGAGGGGAAGAAGAATCTAATGCATGGCCCCGCCGCCGTCCTCCATCCATGGTCTCCTCTCTATAACTACCAACCGGGCGCCATTTAGGCAGCCTACCTTTTTTATCAGCTACTATGTGCAACATCATGCATGGAATGCGGCACGATAGGCGACCATAAGGCGGCACCCGGCAGGCAGCACAACTACGAGTATCCTGGAAACCACAGAAACAGTGACCGGATACGGCGCCATGCAGTGGAATCCGCTTACCCACCCAGCAGGCAGGCAGAACAGCAACGCTAAACAGTCGAGAAGGAATCAAACCGAACAAGATGGCGCCCTGACAAACCGTTGTTGACGCTCTATGCACCTCGAGGGGAAGAAGAATCTAATGCATGGCCCCGCCGCCGTCCTCCATCCATGGTCTCCTCTCTATAACTACCAACCGGGCGCCATTTAGGCAGCCTACCTTTTTTATCAGCTACTATGTGCAACATCATGCATGGAATGCGGCACGATAGGCGACCATAAGGCGGCACCCGGCAGGCAGCACAACTACGAGTATCCTGGAAACCACAGAAACAGTGACCGGATACGGCGCCATGCAGTGGAATCCGCTTACCCACCCAGCAGGCAGGCAGAACAGCAACGCTAAACAGTCGAGAAGGAATCAAACCGAACAAGATGGCGCCCTGACAAACCGTTGTTGACGCTCTATGCACCTCGAGGGGAAGAAGAATCTAATGCATGGCCCCGCCGCCGTCCTCCATCCATGGTCTCCTCTCTATAACTACCAACCGGGCGCCATTTAGGCAGCCTACCTTTTTTATCAGCTACTATGTGCAACATCATGCATGGAATGCGGCACGATAGGCGACCATAAGGCGGCACCCGGCAGGCAGCACAACTACGAGTATCCTGGAAACCACAGAAACAGTGACCGGATACGGCGCCATGCAGTGGAATCCGCTTACCCACCCAGCAGGCAGGCAGAACAGCAACGCTAAACAGTCGAGAAGGAATCAAACCGAACAAGATGGCGCCCTGACAAACCGTTGTTGACGCTCTATGCACCTCGAGGGGAAGAAGAATCTAATGCATGGCCCCGCCGCCGTCCTCCATCCATGGTCTCCTCTCTATAACTACCAACCGGGCGCCATTTAGGCAGCCTACCTTTTTTATCAGCTACTATGTGCAACATCATGCATGGAATGCGGCACGATAGGCGACCATAAGGCGGCACCCGGCAGGCAGCACAACTACGAGTATCCTGGAAACCACAGAAACAGTGACCGGATACGGCGCCATGCAGTGGAATCCGCTTACCCACCCAGCAGGCAGGCAGAACAGCAACGCTAAACAGTCGAGAAGGAATCAAACCGAACAAGATGGCGCCCTGACAAACCGTTGTTGACGCTCTATGCACCTCGAGGGGAAGAAGAATCTAATGCATGGCCCCGCCGCCGTCCTCCATCCATGGTCTCCTCTCTATAACTACCAACCGGGCGCCATTTAGGCAGCCTACCTTTTTTATCAGCTACTATGTGCAACATCATGCATGGAATGCGGCACGATAGGCGACCATAAGGCGGCACCCGGCAGGCAGCACAACTACGAGTATCCTGGAAACCACAGAAACAGTGACCGGATACGGCGCCATGCAGTGGAATCCGCTTACCCACCCAGCAGGCAGGCAGAACAGCAACGCTAAACAGTCGAGAAGGAATCAAACCGAACAAGATGGCGCCCTGACAAACCGTTGTTGACGCTCTATGCACCTCGAGGGGAAGAAGAATCTAATGCATGGCCCCGCCGCCGTCCTCCATCCATGGTCTCCTCTCTATAACTACCAACCGGGCGCCATTTAGGCAGCCTACCTTTTTTATCAGCTACTATGTGCAACATCATGCATGGAATGCGGCACGATAGGCGACCATAAGGCGGCACCCGGCAGGCAGCACAACTACGAGTATCCTGGAAACCACAAGAAACAGTGACCGGATACGGCGCCATGCAGTGGAATCCGCTTACCCACCCAGCAGGCAGGCAGAACAGCAACGCTAAACAGTCGAGAAGGAATCAAACCGAACAAGATGGCGCCCTGACAAACCGTTGTTGACGCTCTATGCACCTCGAGGGGAAGAAGAATCTAATGCATGGCCCCGCCGCCGTCCTCCATCCATGGTCTCCTCTCTATAACTACCAACCGGGCGCCATTTAGGCAGCCTACCTTTTTTATCAGCTACTATGTGCAACATCATGCTGGAATGCGGCACGATAGGCGACCATAAGGCGGCACCCGGCAGGCAGCACAACTACGAGTATCCTGGAAACCACAGAAACAGTGACCGGATACGGCGCCATGCAGTGGAATCCGCTTACCCACCCAGCAGGCAGGCAGAACAGCAACGCTAAACAGTCGAGAAGGAATCAAACCGAACAAGATGGCGCCCTGACAAACCGTTGTTGACGCTCTATGCACCTCGAGGGGAAGAAGAATCTAATGCATGGCCCCGCCGCCGTCCTCCATCCATGGTCTCCTCTCTATAACTACCAACCGGGCGCCATTTAGGCAGCCTACCTTTTTTATCAGCTACTATGTGCAACATCATGCATGGAATGCGGCACGATAGGCGACCATAAGGCGGCACCCGGCAGGCAGCACAACTACGAGTATCCTGGAAACCACAGAAACAGTGACCGGATACGGCGCCATGCAGTGGAATCCGCTTACCCACCCAGCAGGCAGGCAGAACAGCAACGCTAAACAGTCGAGAAGGAATCAAACCGAACAAGATGGCGCCCTGACAAACCGTTGTTGACGCTCTATGCACCTCGAGGGGAAGAAGAATCTAATGCATGGCCCCGCCGCCGTCCTCCATCCATGGTCTCCTCTCTATAACTACCAACCGGGCGCCATTTAGGCAGCCTACCTTTTTTATCAGCTACTATGTGCAACATCATGCATGGAATGCGGCACGATAGGCGACCATAAGGCGGCACCCGGCAGGCAGCACAACTACGAGTATCCTGGAAACCACAGAAACAGTGACCGGATACGGCGCCATGCAGTGGAATCCGCTTACCCACCCAGCAGGCAGGCAGAACAGCAACGCTAAACAGTCGAGAAGGAATCAAACCGAACAAGATGGCGCCCTGACAAACCGTTGTTGACGCTCTATGCACCTCGAGGGGAAGAAGAATCTAATGCATGGCCCCGCCGCCGTCCTCCATCCATGGTCTCCTCTCTATAACTACCAACCGGGCGCCATTTAGGCAGCCTACCTTTTTTATCAGCTACTATGTGCAACATCATGCATGGAATGCGGCACGATAGGCGACCATAAGGCGGCACCCGGCAGGCAGCACAACTACGAGTATCCTGGAAACCACAGAAACAGTGACCGGATACGGCGCCATGCAGTGGAATCCGCTTACCCACCCAGCAGGCAGGCAGAACAGCAACGCTAAACAGTCGAGAAGGAATCAAACCGAACAAGATGGCGCCCTGACAAACCGTTGTTGACGCTCTATGCACCTCGAGGGGAAGAAGAATCTAATGCATGGCCCCGCCGCCGTCCTCCATCCATGGTCTCCTCTCTATAACTACCAACCGGGCGCCATTTAGGCAGCCTACCTTTTTTATCAGCTACTATGTGCAACATCATGCATGGAATGCGGCACGATAGGCGACCATAAGGCGGCACCCGGCAGGCAGCACAACTACGAGTATCCTGGAAACCACAGAAACAGTGACCGGATACGGCGCCATGCAGTGGAATCCGCTTACCCACCCAGCAGGCAGGCAGAACAGCAACGCTAAACAGTCGAGAAGGAATCAAACCGAACAAGATGGCGCCCTGACAAACCGTTGTTGACGCTCTATGCACCTCGAGGGGAAGAAGAATCTAATGCATGGCCCCGCCGCCGTCCTCCATCCATGGTCTCCTCTCTATAACTACCAACCGGGCGCCATTTAGGCAGCCTACCTTTTTTATCAGCTACTATGTGCAACATCATGCATGGAATGCGGCACGATAGGCGACCATAAGGCGGCACCCGGCAGGCAGCACAACTACGAGTATCCTGGAAACCACAGAAACAGTGACCGGATACGGCGCCATGCAGTGGAATCCGCTTACCCACCCAGCAGGCAGGCAGAACAGCAACGCTAAACAGTCGAGAAGGAATCAAACCGAACAAGATGGCGCCCTGACAAACCGTTGTTGACGCTCTATGCACCTCGAGGGGAAGAAGAATCTAATGCATGGCCCCGCCGCCGTCCTCCATCCATGGTCTCCTCTCTATAACTACCAACCGGGCGCCATTTAGGCAGCCTACCTTTTTTATCAGCTACTATGTGCAACATCATGCATGGAATGCGGCACGATAGGCGACCATAAGGCGGCACCCGGCAGGCAGCACAACTACGAGTATCCTGGAAACCACAGAAACAGTGACCGGATACGGCGCCATGCAGTGGAATCCGCTTACCCACCCAGCAGGCAGGCAGAACAGCAACGCTAAACAGTCGAGAAGGAATCAAACCGAACAAGATGGCGCCCTGACAAACCGTTGTTGACGCTCTATGCACCTCGAGGGGAAGAAGAATCTAATGCATGGCCCCGCCGCCGTCCTCCATCCATGGTCTCCTCTCTATAACTACCAACCGGGCGCCATTTAGGCAGCCTACCTTTTTTATCAGCTACTATGTGCAACATCATGCATGGAATGCGGCACGATAGGCGACCATAAGGCGGCACCCGGCAGGCAGCACAACTACGAGTATCCTGGAAACCACAGAAACAGTGACCGGATACGGCGCCATGCAGTGGAATCCGCTTACCCACCCAGCAGGCAGGCAGAACAGCAACGCTAAACAGTCGAGAAGGAATCAAACCGAACAAGATGGCGCCCTGACAAACCGTTGTTGACGCTCTATGCACCTCGAGGGGAAGAAGAATCTAATGCATGGCCCCGCCGCCGTCCTCCATCCATGGTCTCCTCTCTATAACTACCAACCGGGCGCCATTTAGGCAGCCTACCTTTTTTATCAGCTACTATGTGCAACATCATGCATGGAATGCGGCACGATAGGCGACCATAAGGCGGCACCCGGCAGGCAGCACAACTACGAGTATCCTGGAAACCACAGAAACAGTGACCGGATACGGCGCCATGCAGTGGAATCCGCTTACCCACCCAGCAGGCAGGCAGAACAGCAACGCTAAACAGTCGAGAAGGAATCAAACCGAACAAGATGGCGCCCTGACAAACCGTTGTTGACGCTCTATGCACCTCGAGGGGAAGAAGAATCTAATGCATGGCCCCGCCGCCGTCCTCCATCCATGGTCTCCTCTCTATAACTACCAACCGGGCGCCATTTAGGCAGCCTACCTTTTTTATCAGCTACTATGTGCAACATCATGCATGGAATGCGGCACGATAGGCGACCATAAGGCGGCACCCGGCAGGCAGCACAACTACGAGTATCCTGGAAACCACAGAAACAGTGACCGGATACGGCGCCATGCAGTGGAATCCGCTTACCCACCCAGCAGGCAGGCAGAACAGCAACGCTAAACAGTCGAGAAGGAATCAAACCGAACAAGATGGCGCCCTGACAAACCGTTGTTGACGCTCTATGCACCTCGAGGGGAAGAAGAATCTAATGCATGGCCCCGCCGCCGTCCTCCATCCATGGTCTCCTCTCTATAACTACCAACCGGGCGCCATTTAGGCAGCCTACCTTTTTTATCAGCTACTATGTGCAACATCATGCATGGAATGCGGCACGATAGGCGACCATAAGGCGGCACCCGGCAGGCAGCACAACTACGAGTATCCTGGAAACCACAGAAACAGTGACCGGATACGGCGCCATGCAGTGGAATCCGCTTACCCACCCAGCAGGCAGGCAGAACAGCAACGCTAAACAGTCGAGAAGGAATCAAACCGAACAAGATGGCGCCCTGACAAACCGTTGTTGACGCTCTATGCACCTCGAGGGGAAGAAGAATCTAATGCATGGCCCCGCCGCCGTCCTCCATCCATGGTCTCCTCTCTATAACTACCAACCGGGCGCCATTTAGGCAGCCTACCTTTTTTATCAGCTACTATGTGCAACATCATGCATGGAATGCGGCACGATAGGCGACCATAAGGCGGCACCCGGCAGGCAGCACAACTACGAGTATCCTGGAAACCACAGAAACAGTGACCGGATACGGCGCCATGCAGTGGAATCCGCTTACCCACCCAGCAGGCAGGCAGAACAGCAACGCTAAACAGTCGAGAAGGAATCAAACCGAACAAGATGGCGCCCTGACAAACCGTTGTTGACGCTCTATGCACCTCGAGGGGAAGAAGAATCTAATGCATGGCCCCGCCGCCGTCCTCCATCCATGGTCTCCTCTCTATAACTACCAACCGGGCGCCATTTAGGCAGCCTACCTTTTTTATCAGCTACTATGTGCAACATCATGCATGGAATGCGGCACGATAGGCGACCATAAGGCGGCACCCGGCAGGCAGCACAACTACGAGTATCCTGGAAACCACAGAAACAGTGACCGGATACGGCGCCATGCAGTGGAATCCGCTTACCCACCCAGCAGGCAGGCAGAACAGCAACGCTAAACAGTCGAGAAGGAATCAAACCGAACAAGATGGCGCCCTGACAAACCGTTGTTGACGCTCTATGCACCTCGAGGGGAAGAAGAATCTAATGCATGGCCCCGCCGCCGTCCTCCATCCATGGTCTCCTCTCTATAACTACCAACCGGGCGCCATTTAGGCAGCCTACCTTTTTTATCAGCTACTATGTGCAACATCATGCATGGAATGCGGCACGATAGGCGACCATAAGGCGGCACCCGGCAGGCAGCACAACTACGAGTATCCTGGAAACCACAGAAACAGTGACCGGATACGGCGCCATGCAGTGGAATCCGCTTACCCACCCAGCAGGCAGGCAGAACAGCAACGCTAAACAGTCGAGAAGGAATCAAACCGAACAAGATGGCGCCCTGACAAACCGTTGTTGACGCTCTATGCACCTCGAGGGGAAGAAGAATCTAATGCATGGCCCCGCCGCCGTCCTCCATCCATGGTCTCCTCTCTATAACTACCAACCGGGCGCCATTTAGGCAGCCTACCTTTTTTATCAGCTACTATGTGCAACATCATGCATGGAATGCGGCACGATAGGCGACCATAAGGCGGCACCCGGCAGGCAGCACAACTACGAGTATCCTGGAAACCACAGAAACAGTGACCGGATACGGCGCCATGCAGTGGAATCCGCTTACCCACCCAGCAGGCAGGCAGAACAGCAACGCTAAACAGTCGAGAAGGAATCAAACCGAACAAGATGGCGCCCTGACAAACCGTTGTTGACGCTCTATGCACCTCGAGGGGAAGAAGAATCTAATGCATGGCCCCGCCGCCGTCCTCCATCCATGGTCTCCTCTCTATAACTACCAACCGGGCGCCATTTAGGCAGCCTACCTTTTTTATCAGCTACTATGTGCAACATCATGCATGGAATGCGGCACGATAGGCGACCATAAGGCGGCACCCGGCAGGCAGCACAACTACGAGTATCCTGGAAACCACAGAAACAGTGACCGGATACGGCGCCATGCAGTGGAATCCGCTTACCCACCCAGCAGGCAGGCAGAACAGCAACGCTAAACAGTCGAGAAGGAATCAAACCGAACAAGATGGCGCCCTGACAAACCGTTGTTGACGCTCTATGCACCTCGAGGGGAAGAAGAATCTAATGCATGGCCCCGCCGCCGTCCTCCATCCATGGTCTCCTCTCTATAACTACCAACCGGGCGCCATTTAGGCAGCCTACCTTTTTTATCAGCTACTATGTGCAACATCATGCATGGAATGCGGCACGATAGGCGACCATAAGGCGGCACCCGGCAGGCAGCACAACTACGAGTATCCTGGAAACCACAGAAACAGTGACCGGATACGGCGCCATGCAGTGGAATCCGCTTACCCACCCAGCAGGCAGGCAGAACAGCAACGCTAAACAGTCGAGAAGGAATCAAACCGAACAAGATGGCGCCCTGACAAACCGTTGTTGACGCTCTATGCACCTCGAGGGGAAGAAGAATCTAATGCATGGCCCCGCCGCCGTCCTCCATCCATGGTCTCCTCTCTATAACTACCAACCGGGCGCCATTTAGGCAGCCTACCTTTTTTATCAGCTACTATGTGCAACATCATGCATGGAATGCGGCACGATAGGCGACCATAAGGCGGCACCCGGCAGGCAGCACAACTACGAGTATCCTGGAAACCACAGAAACAGTGACCGGATACGGCGCCATGCAGTGGAATCCGCTTACCCACCCAGCAGGCAGGCAGAACAGCAACGCTAAACAGTCGAGAAGGAATCAAACCGAACAAGATGGCGCCCTGACAAACCGTTGTTGACGCTCTATGCACCTCGAGGGGAAGAAGAATCTAATGCATGGCCCCGCCGCCGTCCTCCATCCATGGTCTCCTCTCTATAACTACCAACCGGGCGCCATTTAGGCAGCCTACCTTTTTTATCAGCTACTATGTGCAACATCATGCATGGAATGCGGCACGATAGGCGACCATAAGGCGGCACCCGGCAGGCAGCACAACTACGAGTATCCTGGAAACCACAGAAACAGTGACCGGATACGGCGCCATGCAGTGGAATCCGCTTACCCACCCAGCAGGCAGGCAGAACAGCAACGCTAAACAGTCGAGAAGGAATCAAACCGAACAAGATGGCGCCCTGACAAACCGTTGTTGACGCTCTATGCACCTCGAGGGGAAGAAGAATCTAATGCATGGCCCCGCCGCCGTCCTCCATCCATGGTCTCCTCTCTATAACTACCAACCGGGCGCCATTTAGGCAGCCTACCTTTTTTATCAGCTACTATGTGCAACATCATGCATGGAATGCGGCACGATAGGCGACCATAAGGCGGCACCCGGCAGGCAGCACAACTACGAGTATCCTGGAAACCACAGAAACAGTGACCGGATACGGCGCCATGCAGTGGAATCCGCTTACCCACCCAGCAGGCAGGCAGAACAGCAACGCTAAACAGTCGAGAAGGAATCAAACCGAACAAGATGGCGCCCTGACAAACCGTTGTTGACGCTCTATGCACCTCGAGGGGAAGAAGAATCTAATGCATGGCCCCGCCGCCGTCCTCCATCCATGGTCTCCTCTCTATAACTACCAACCGGGCGCCATTTAGGCAGCCTACCTTTTTTATCAGCTACTATGTGCAACATCATGCATGGAATGCGGCACGATAGGCGACCATAAGGCGGCACCCGGCAGGCAGCACAACTACGAGTATCCTGGAAACCACAGAAACAGTGACCGGATACGGCGCCATGCAGTGGAATCCGCTTACCCACCCAGCAGGCAGGCAGAACAGCAACGCTAAACAGTCGAGAAGGAATCAAACCGAACAAGATGGCGCCCTGACAAACCGTTGTTGACGCTCTATGCACCTCGAGGGGAAGAAGAATCTAATGCATGGCCCCGCCGCCGTCCTCCATCCATGGTCTCCTCTCTATAACTACCAACCGGGCGCCATTTAGGCAGCCTACCTTTTTTATCAGCTACTATGTGCAACATCATGCATGGAATGCGGCACGATAGGCGACCATAAGGCGGCACCCGGCAGGCAGCACAACTACGAGTATCCTGGAAACCACAGAAACAGTGACCGGATACGGCGCCATGCAGTGGAATCCGCTTACCCACCCAGCAGGCAGGCAGAACAGCAACGCTAAACAGTCGAGAAGGAATCAAACCGAACAAGATGGCGCCCTGACAAACCGTTGTTGACGCTCTATGCACCTCGAGGGGAAGAAGAATCTAATGCATGGCCCCGCCGCCGTCCTCCATCCATGGTCTCCTCTCTATAACTACCAACCGGGCGCCATTTAGGCAGCCTACCTTTTTTATCAGCTACTATGTGCAACATCATGCATGGAATGCGGCACGATAGGCGACCATAAGGCGGCACCCGGCAGGCAGCACAACTACGAGTATCCTGGAAACCACAGAAACAGTGACCGGATACGGCGCCATGCAGTGGAATCCGCTTACCCACCCAGCAGGCAGGCAGAACAGCAACGCTAAACAGTCGAGAAGGAATCAAACCGAACAAGATGGCGCCCTGACAAACCGTTGTTGACGCTCTATGCACCTCGAGGGGAAGAAGAATCTAATGCATGGCCCCGCCGCCGTCCTCCATCCATGGTCTCCTCTCTATAACTACCAACCGGGCGCCATTTAGGCAGCCTACCTTTTTTATCAGCTACTATGTGCAACATCATGCATGGAATGCGGCACGATAGGCGACCATAAGGCGGCACCCGGCAGGCAGCACAACTACGAGTATCCTGGAAACCACAGAAACAGTGACCGGATACGGCGCCATGCAGTGGAATCCGCTTACCCACCCAGCAGGCAGGCAGAACAGCAACGCTAAACAGTCGAGAAGGAATCAAACCGAACAAGATGGCGCCCTGACAAACCGTTGTTGACGCTCTATGCACCTCGAGGGGAAGAAGAATCTAATGCATGGCCCCGCCGCCGTCCTCCATCCATGGTCTCCTCTCTATAACTACCAACCGGGCGCCATTTAGGCAGCCTACCTTTTTTATCAGCTACTATGTGCAACATCATGCATGGAATGCGGCACGATAGGCGACCATAAGGCGGCACCCGGCAGGCAGCACAACTACGAGTATCCTGGAAACCACAGAAACAGTGACCGGATACGGCGCCATGCAGTGGAATCCGCTTACCCACCCAGCAGGCAGGCAGAACAGCAACGCTAAACAGTCGAGAAGGAATCAAACCGAACAAGATGGCGCCCTGACAAACCGTTGTTGACGCTCTATGCACCTCGAGGGGAAGAAGAATCTAATGCATGGCCCCGCCGCCGTCCTCCATCCATGGTCTCCTCTCTATAACTACCAACCGGGCGCCATTTAGGCAGCCTACCTTTTTTATCAGCTACTATGTGCAACATCATGCATGGAATGCGGCACGATAGGCGACCATAAGGCGGCACCCGGCAGGCAGCACAACTACGAGTATCCTGGAAACCACAGAAACAGTGACCGGATACGGCGCCATGCAGTGGAATCCGCTTACCCACCCAGCAGGCAGGCAGAACAGCAACGCTAAACAGTCGAGAAGGAATCAAACCGAACAAGATGGCGCCCTGACAAACCGTTGTTGACGCTCTATGCACCTCGAGGGGAAGAAGAATCTAATGCATGGCCCCGCCGCCGTCCTCCATCCATGGTCTCCTCTCTATAACTACCAACCGGGCGCCATTTAGGCAGCCTACCTTTTTTATCAGCTACTATGTGCAACATCATGCATGGAATGCGGCACGATAGGCGACCATAAGGCGGCACCCGGCAGGCAGCACAACTACGAGTATCCTGGAAACCACAGAAACAGTGACCGGATACGGCGCCATGCAGTGGAATCCGCTTACCCACCCAGCAGGCAGGCAGAACAGCAACGCTAAACAGTCGAGAAGGAATCAAACCGAACAAGATGGCGCCCTGACAAACCGTTGTTGACGCTCTATGCACCTCGAGGGGAAGAAGAATCTAATGCATGGCCCCGCCGCCGTCCTCCATCCATGGTCTCCTCTCTATAACTACCAACCGGGCGCCATTTAGGCAGCCTACCTTTTTTATCAGCTACTATGTGCAACATCATGCATGGAATGCGGCACGATAGGCGACCATAAGGCGGCACCCGGCAGGCAGCACAACTACGAGTATCCTGGAAACCACAGAAACAGTGACCGGATACGGCGCCATGCAGTGGAATCCGCTTACCCACCCAGCAGGCAGGCAGAACAGCAACGCTAAACAGTCGAGAAGGAATCAAACCGAACAAGATGGCGCCCTGACAAACCGTTGTTGACGCTCTATGCACCTCGAGGGGAAGAAGAATCTAATGCATGGCCCCGCCGCCGTCCTCCATCCATGGTCTCCTCTCTATAACTACCAACCGGGCGCCATTTAGGCAGCCTACCTTTTTTATCAGCTACTATGTGCAACATCATGCATGGAATGCGGCACGATAGGCGACCATAAGGCGGCACCCGGCAGGCAGCACAACTACGAGTATCCTGGAAACCACAGAAACAGTGACCGGATACGGCGCCATGCAGTGGAATCCGCTTACCCACCCAGCAGGCAGGCAGAACAGCAACGCTAAACAGTCGAGAAGGAATCAAACCGAACAAGATGGCGCCCTGACAAACCGTTGTTGACGCTCTATGCACCTCGAGGGGAAGAAGAATCTAATGCATGGCCCCGCCGCCGTCCTCCATCCATGGTCTCCTCTCTATAACTACCAACCGGGCGCCATTTAGGCAGCCTACCTTTTTTATCAGCTACTATGTGCAACATCATGCATGGAATGCGGCACGATAGGCGACCATAAGGCGGCACCCGGCAGGCAGCACAACTACGAGTATCCTGGAAACCACAGAAACAGTGACCGGATACGGCGCCATGCAGTGGAATCCGCTTACCCACCCAGCAGGCAGGCAGAACAGCAACGCTAAACAGTCGAGAAGGAATCAAACCGAACAAGATGGCGCCCTGACAAACCGTTGTTGACGCTCTATGCACCTCGAGGGGAAGAAGAATCTAATGCATGGCCCCGCCGCCGTCCTCCATCCATGGTCTCCTCTCTATAACTACCAACCGGGCGCCATTTAGGCAGCCTACCTTTTTTATCAGCTACTATGTGCAACATCATGCATGGAATGCGGCACGATAGGCGACCATAAGGCGGCACCCGGCAGGCAGCACAACTACGAGTATCCTGGAAACCACAGAAACAGTGACCGGATACGGCGCCATGCAGTGGAATCCGCTTACCCACCCAGCAGGCAGGCAGAACAGCAACGCTAAACAGTCGAGAAGGAATCAAACCGAACAAGATGGCGCCCTGACAAACCGTTGTTGACGCTCTATGCACCTCGAGGGGAAGAAGAATCTAATGCATGGCCCCGCCGCCGTCCTCCATCCATGGTCTCCTCTCTATAACTACCAACCGGGCGCCATTTAGGCAGCCTACCTTTTTTATCAGCTACTATGTGCAACATCATGCATGGAATGCGGCACGATAGGCGACCATAAGGCGGCACCCGGCAGGCAGCACAACTACGAGTATCCTGGAAACCACAGAAACAGTGACCGGATACGGCGCCATGCAGTGGAATCCGCTTACCCACCCAGCAGGCAGGCAGAACAGCAACGCTAAACAGTCGAGAAGGAATCAAACCGAACAAGATGGCGCCCTGACAAACCGTTGTTGACGCTCTATGCACCTCGAGGGGAAGAAGAATCTAATGCATGGCCCCGCCGCCGTCCTCCATCCATGGTCTCCTCTCTATAACTACCAACCGGGCGCCATTTAGGCAGCCTACCTTTTTTATCAGCTACTATGTGCAACATCATGCATGGAATGCGGCACGATAGGCGACCATAAGGCGGCACCCGGCAGGCAGCACAACTACGAGTATCCTGGAAACCACAGAAACAGTGACCGGATACGGCGCCATGCAGTGGAATCCGCTTACCCACCCAGCAGGCAGGCAGAACAGCAACGCTAAACAGTCGAGAAGGAATCAAACCGAACAAGATGGCGCCCTGACAAACCGTTGTTGACGCTCTATGCACCTCGAGGGGAAGAAGAATCTAATGCATGGCCCCGCCGCCGTCCTCCATCCATGGTCTCCTCTCTATAACTACCAACCGGGCGCCATTTAGGCAGCCTACCTTTTTTATCAGCTACTATGTGCAACATCATGCATGGAATGCGGCACGATAGGCGACCATAAGGCGGCACCCGGCAGGCAGCACAACTACGAGTATCCTGGAAACCACAGAAACAGTGACCGGATACGGCGCCATGCAGTGGAATCCGCTTACCCACCCAGCAGGCAGGCAGAACAGCAACGCTAAACAGTCGAGAAGGAATCAAACCGAACAAGATGGCGCCCTGACAAACCGTTGTTGACGCTCTATGCACCTCGAGGGAAGAAGAATCTAATGCATGGCCCCGCCGCCGTCCTCCATCCATGGTCTCCTCTCTATAACTACCAACCGGGCGCCATTTAGGCAGCCTACCTTTTTTATCAGCTACTATGTGCAACATCATGCATGGAATGCGGCACGATAGGCGACCATAAGGCGGCACCCGGCAGGCAGCACAACTACGAGTATCCTGGAAACCACAGAAACAGTGACCGGATACGGCGCCATGCAGTGGAATCCGCTTACCCACCCAGCAGGCAGGCAGAACAGCAACGCTAAACAGTCGAGAAGGAATCAAACCGAACAAGATGGCGCCCTGACAAACCGTTGTTGACGCTCTATGCACCTCGAGGGAAGAAGAATCTAATGCATGGCCCCGCCGCCGTCCTCCATCCATGGTCTCCTCTCTATAACTACCAACCGGGCGCCATTTAGGCAGCCTACCTTTTTTATCAGCTACTATGTGCAACATCATGCATGGAATGCGGCACGATAGGCGACCATAAGGCGGCACCCGGCAGGCAGCACAACTACGAGTATCCTGGAAACCACAGAAACAGTGACCGGATACGGCGCCATGCAGTGGAATCCGCTTACCCACCCAGCAGGCAGGCAGAACAGCAACGCTAAACAGTCGAGAAGGAATCAAACCGAACAAGATGGCGCCCTGACAAACCGTTGTTGACGCTCTATGCACCTCGAGGGAAGAAGAATCTAATGCATGGCCCCGCCGCCGTCCTCCATCCATGGTCTCCTCTCTATAACTACCAACCGGGCGCCATTTAGGCAGCCTACCTTTTTTATCAGCTACTATGTGCAACATCATGCATGGAATGCGGCACGATAGGCGACCATAAGGCGGCACCCGGCAGGCAGCACAACTACGAGTATCCTGGAAACCACAGAAACAGTGACCGGATACGGCGCCATGCAGTGGAATCCGCTTACCCACCCAG
>CAUJBT010000238.1:113650-271754 GCA_963082735.1 Pocota personata | reverse complement strand
CTAGTTAATTTTGAGTGTTGTTTAACTGATTTTCTTCTAAAAGAAACCCACGAGTTCAGTAAGCTTTCTTTTTAAAAAAAAGTTATAGAACTATTTCGCTCGACACCATCAATGAAAAATGATTATACGCGAAAGGATGGGTATCAGAAACATTTTCATGAGTCTTTTTACAAAAAGAATCCATGGCTGACTGGTAGTTGCAAATTTAATAAAATGTTTTGTTTTCCTTGTCTTCTTTTTTCTAATTCTCCTAGTGTTTGGAGTCACACAGGTTTCTTTGATATAAACAATTTTATTAATTCTTCCAAAAAACATATTCAAACGGAAAAGCATATACGTAGCTGCTTGCATTTGCATGAATTTGGCGAATATCGCATAGAGACTTCTTTAGGGAATTCTTACGAGGCTCATAATAGAAAAGTTTATCGCAATCGCGATTTAATGAAGCGTTTCATAGACACTGTAGTTCTTCTAGGAAAACAAGAGCTGGCATTCCAGGGTATCAGAGACTCGATGGCAATATCATTCGCGTATAGTGAACGTCTTATTCAATTACAGAGAAGACATAGAGCTTGTGAAGCAAGAGATCGAGGGTTTTGAGTCATGGATTCATTCTGAATTTAAACTCATTTGACTCAATCTATGAGAGCGTAAGTGTCTGCTCAGAACCTCCACGCAAACGCCGACTACTTAATATTGATTCAAATACAAATTAGCTATAGCCGAATTTTTGTAGCAATTATAGATAATGTTGCAAGTCAGATTAAGAATAGCTATAGTTCATTTAGTTCATATATTTTCTTTGATTTATTAAAGAAATCAAAATATGAATATTTTTCTATTTCAATGCCGGATGACAAAATATCTTCTTTAATTACCCTATTTCATTGAATTTTTAATTTTACTACTTCAAAAAAAAAGGAACTCAAAGTTTTATACACTACCCCTTCACTTAAAAAGCTTGAGGTTTTTCAACTTTATAAGCATTTTAATACGGAAATGCTTAGAGATACTTTTTCTCAAGCTTAACATTGTGTGAAATCTTTTTAACTCTGCCTTTGACTGTGGCCTCTGTCGAAAGATCTTTTTCGACTTTAAAAATAGTCCACACTTACGAAATTCCCACATAGAAGAAAGACTCTCAGACCTGGCACTTTTATCTATCGAAAAGCACCTTCTTTTAGAAATTAAAAATAACTCAAATTTTTATGAAAGAGTTTTAGCAGAATTCATAAAAAAGAATGGTAGGATAGCTTTAGAGTACAAATAGGTAGTACATAATTGTAATTGCTAAATTTTTTATATTTAACAACGCTCCGAGTTTTCAATAACTTATATAGATTATTCTGCCCAGAACGGCTTCTTTTGAAGCCACTTTTTTTATGCGATGAGCTCTTTGTCTACGTAAATTCCAATGACTTAAAGTATAACAAAAGTGGCTTAGATTTCATATCTTAAGTCTGTGTTTCGAATAAGCACCAAAATGGTACGTCTTGAATAAAACATTTTACTTAAAATTTTTTCGGTTTCCCTCTTTTGAAATTTCACCCCACGCCACTGGACCGACTCAGTCGAAGTCGTTAGAAGTTACCGGGTTATCAAATGCGAAGACAGGTTTTCAAGGGACTTTCTTGGTGCTTGTATCGCTAAGATAAGTGATGCATGGAGCGGCTTGAGACTTAAGCCAATCCCAGCCAATGATATCCCCCGGAGAACGAAGGCTCGCATTTGGCTTCCCAATATGCCTTTAGACAGCGAAATGCTGATTCAGGGACTAAAGCTTCATAACCCTGCTATCCCAATGGATGATTGGGCAGTTATTAAAGCGGAACAACCTCAACAAAACAGTAAGACTTTTCTTCTCCTTATAAACGACGAATGTTTAGAGGTGCTTGAGAAGTCTGACTACAGGCTAAGGTTTGGCATTAAATTTGGCCAACTTAAAATTTTCAAATCTCTAAGCTCGGTTGACGACACAGTTGATGTCGACGATGCCAACACTTTGTTGGACGGTTTGCAGATCATCACAGAAACTCCTAATGTCCCCCCCACTGAAGCTAGTTCAGATTAATCTGAGGCACTCGCAGTGTGCCTCAGACAATCTACGTGTCTTTATCAATGAAGAAAGCATTGATACTGGCATCATTCAGGATCCCTGGCTAAGGGGATCAACTATTAGAAGACTTCAAGGCAACCTCTATAATCTTTACTATAACCAAAACAACAGTAACGGTAAGTCCAGAACTTGCATTTTAGGTAAGAAACATTTAAAAGCTTTTCTATGTCCTAATCTTAGCTCCGCCGACCTAACAGTGATTAGATTGCAAACTGTAAATGGAAGGGACGTTTTCATTGCATCCGTCTACATAGACCGAGATCGGAACCGCCCGAGGAAGTCAATCAGCTAACATCCACCATCAATGCAAATAAGGCAAACCTTCTGATGGGCTGCGACGCCAATGCCAGACATACGCTATGGGGCAGTGCAGAAACTAACGACAGGGATGAGTCTGTTTTTGACTTCATTATAACAAATAACCTCTCTGTAGGTAATACTGGTAATACCCCAACCTTTGTTTTTCCGAGTACGGACAATTTTAATGAGTGGAAAGCGGTTATTGACATCACACAAACATCAAATAAAGAAAACTTAAGGGTTAATAACTGGAGGGTATTCAATTTACAATCTTTTTCAGACCATAAATGGATACTCTTTGAAGTCTGTCTCGAGTCTGAGACTCCTAAACCCTATAGAAATCCCAAACGAATAAACTGGACAAAGTTTAGTCGTATAGTTAAGTCAAAACTGGAAAACACACCAATGCAAAAAATCGACTCGACCACGGTACTAGACTCAAGGGTAGAGACCTTTGAGAAAGCAATAAAAATAGCATATAAAGTCTCGTGTCCAGTCAATTTCAGTAAAAAGAAAGTCCCAACGTGGTGGAATGAATATCTGTCAAAACTCAGGAAGATGACCAGAGTGATTTTCAATATCTGCTATAATCACAACTTCTGGCAGCTCTACAAAGACTGCCTAAAAATATATAAGAAATCCATAAGAATGGCCAAGAATCTTGGCTGAAGAATCCGCGAGGCTCAGCAAAATTTTCTCCAAAGGACACAATAATCTTTCCTTTCTTAAAAAGGCGGATGGTTGTTGGACAGACTCTTCCGCAGATTCGCTCGAACTTCTTATGAATACTCACTTCCCAGGCTGTAGGGACAGTAGCACAGAGCAAGATAGTTCTTTTAGGTTACCGTCGACGGCTTGGGAAAGTATTACAAACATCATTACGGACGATAAAATCTCCTGGACCATAAACAGCTTCTCTCCATATAAATCACCCGGCCTTGACTGCACTATGCCTATTATGCTTCAGAATGTGAAAAACATAGCTATTTGCTGGCTACTATCGATTTATAGGAGCTGCTTATATTTAAACCATGTCCCCCAAACTTGAGGACTTGTTCGGGTGGTCTTTATTCCGAAGATAGGCCGGCGAGGTCATGAATCCGCGAAGGATTTTAGGCCTATTAGCCTGTCATCCTTTGTACTAAAGACCTCCGTTCGTGTCCTTGATTTCCACATCCGAAAAACCCTGGAGAGCTCTCCACTGTCGAAATCCCAACATGCCTACCTCAAAGGACGAGATTGGCGAGCTGGAGGAAGTGGAGGTGTAAATTGCCCTTAACGACTCCTATCGGAATATTGACTCTTTCCGCTAGCGAGCCGTTAAGGGCTGACTCTCGCCTGGCTAGCTCATCTGCTCGCTAATTTCCCTCATAATTGCTGTGTCCTGGTACCCAAATGAGGGTAATTCCAGAATGGATACTTTGTTCCTTTATTTCAAACCGGCATTGCTCTACTAGTTTTGAGGATATGGTAACCGAATCAATGGCTTGATTGCGGCTTAGCTATCAGAGAAGATACCTATATTTAGGTTGGGTAACATCAAAATTCTTCGGAACCTTACCAACAAAATGCAATCGTCCGAGGCCGCTGACGTTGTTATCTTCATAATTGTAGTCGCAGCAGCCTTGACTATTTGGTACAAGATCTACAGGGAAGTGGTCATACCTAAAATACAGCTGTCAGGACCAGGGATACATCCCTCCAGCATTTCCTCTCCACCTTAAGATCTACGAGGCATAGATTTTTGAGGGGAGGGTAGTTTCCCAGTCAGCGGATACAGAAGATTTCCTCTGAGCATGAAGAAACATGATCACTTCCGATTGCGACTGCGAGAATATATGTAGTCATCTCTCTATTTATTATCAAAACGTTGGAGGAGAGAACGACGCGATTTTTCCGGGTTCCAAAATCCCGAATAACCAAAATCCCGAAAAAAATGGTAAATTTGAGAAATCCCGGAAACCAAAATCCCAGAAATTGTACATTGAAAAAAATGTTTTTATTTTTTTTTTATTGGTGGGCAGAAATTATTGAAAATTCATAATAAAATCTCTTAGAGAAAAATTTAGCGCTCTTAAAAGAACGCGAAATTCAATTCAATTGGTTAAGTTCACTTTATAAGAATCATGAAGAAGACACTTTTTTTTATGATTCTCATGATTCGCATGAATTCAAATGAGAGGGTACTTACCTCATTTAAATTCATGAGAATCTGAAGGCATATGCTTTCAGGAATGTGTTCATTCTATTGATAGTGATTTGTTACTAAATATTTGCGGATGGGTGGTCTTATGTTTATTAAATAAATTTGATGAGGGGGAAAAAAAGGAAAATGTTCTTTTACTGTTAATATATATTAGGCTGCCAGACATAACTTCAAATTAAAGGTGAAATTAATTTCTACATAATAGTGGGAAAACGAATTCTAAAAGCATATATATGCTTTCAGATACTCATGAAGTCCACCTAACATGTACTCAGGTCATTCAAATCCATGAGAATCAGAAAGCATATGCTTTTAGATTCTCATAAATAAGTCGCCTCGATAGTAATTTCCTGTGCTGAGTTCATTTTATGATTAGTGCGGACTGCTTCCACAGTGGTGAATGGGTAAATTCAAAAAAAAATTTCTTTCCAGAACGACTAATTACTTCACTACAGAAATTATATTAACGATTTTTTTCCAAAAAAAAAAAAATTTATTTAAAAAAATTAAATTTGTTTACACAAATAATTGCACAGCCAGTCGGGATTCTGTATTTCGGGTTTTTGGTTTCCGGGATTTTGATCTCCGGGATTTTGATTTCCGGGATTTTGGTTTCCGGGATTGTGTGAGCCGGGATATCATGGCCAACCCGTTTAAGGAATGAGAACCAAAACAACAAATTTTTTCATTGCCGTTTCTGATTGCCCCTACGATGCTGTTGCTTTATCAGAGACTTGGCTTACAGAAAGCTTTTTCTTCGCTGAAATGTTTACTGCTGATTCCGACGTGTACAGAAATGATCGATGTCCCATTCAAACTGGCTTCAACGGAGGAGGGGGCCTTTTGCTTGTTATTCGTTCATGCTATAAGAGCAAACAAATTGCATTATCGAATTCATCTGGTTCGATCAAAAGAATTTGTGTGTGCGTTGATTACTCGCTTTCTTCTAAAGCTACGAGTAAGCCAATAAAAATATATATCTTTGACCTTATATTTCACCTGACTCTGATAATGCAATTTATGAAGCTCATATTTCTAATATTAAACAAATTTTTACATTATTAGATGAAAAAAAGATGAAATTAAATGAATTTTTCCGAACAAGAGAAATGTACGAGTATCATGCTGTTTAATGTTTTAAAAAATGTTGAGTTCGAAGTTGTTGGCAATATGTCTGCTATGCATTTAATTCAAGTAAACTCAGTTCGTAATTGCATGTGTAAAATTTTAGATTTAGTGTATGTTGATAAAGAACTCGAAACTTCTGTTACTGAAGTAGATTTTCTAATGTCAAACAACAGCATTTTCCACAAAGCATTGCATGTTTCTTGTAATTTGTCGGTATTAAATTCTTTCATTTCTGACGATTGCACTCATAACTTTAAATGTGATTTTATTAACGCGGATTAAGATGCAGTTAATTCACATTTATCTTTAATTAACCGGTACGAAGTTCTCGACTCGACTAATTTATACAAAGCTTACTCTAAGTTTGGAAACATATTAGAAACAGTAATTTCCAATTTTGTACCTATTAAGAGAGTAAAGTATTCTAATAGGCCCATTTGGTTTAACAAAAGCTTATCTAGACTAAAAAGTGCTATGCTTAAGACTTGTAAAAAAGTAAATCCACAATTTCTTTACGAAGCAAATTTATTCAGTTAAGAAATGAGTATGAAGTACATTTGGTCTGTTGAATTTAAAATTAAACAAGACTCCAAAACGTTTTGGTCATTTTTGAATAGCAAACGTAAATCGCTTGGAATATTATGACTACCAAAAATTTGCCAGAGGTATGTGATATGTTTGCTACATTTTCCAATCGAATTTCATTCATGAGTCAATTAATTGCAGTACAATGGTTGAATGCAACACAATCACTGATTTAGGCACCTTATCTATAACCGAGGACGAAATTCTCTTTGAATTATCATCTCTTGGGTCTAACACTAGTATTCCGCCAGATAGATTTCCATCCTTATTTATTAAATTAATTAGACTGAATATAGTAAGGGAATTATACATTATTTTTAAAGATTCCTTGAATCGCGGGGAATTTTTAGATTGCTGGAAGATTTCTTATATTACTACAATAGTCTGCATGGATTTGTTACCGGAAGATCCACAACTACGAATTTAGTAATTTTTACTAACGAGTATACTTTCGAGTATATGAATATACGATTCTCGACTCTAACCAAAAAGACCTTGGTATCATTTTTAATACACAGCTAATTTTGACTGCGCACATTGATTATACTACTTCTAAAGCCAGTTCAATGATGGGTTTTGTGTCTCGTAATTCAAATGACTTTCAGGATCCATATACTCTAAAATCATTATATATGTATATCTTTAGTACACTCATTACTTGAATATTGTTGCGTTGTATGGAATCCATACTATTGTAATAATGCAATCCGTATTGAAAGGATTTAAAGGCGATTTACGAGATTTGCTCTTAGAAAGTTGTCACGGGGTAATGATAATTTGCCCACTTATGAAGCTAAATGTGCTCTCATTAATCTCAGATCTCTTGAAAAGAGAAGGGTGTATTTTTTTGCTCGTGATGTCTTAACTGCTGACATTGAATGTCCAATGTTACTCTCACTATTTAATGTTTATGTTCTGGCTCTTTCTTATAATATGTTTCCAAACATAGAACTACGAGTAACTATGCAGAAAATGATCCGATAAGTGTTGCTGGTGTTAATTACAATGAACTTGATGATGTTATTGACTTCATTTTAGATAGAAATGTTTGTAAAAATATGATTATAAATTCTTTATAGTTATAATATAATAGAAATCATCATGTACTTTATTATTATGATTATGTATTCCTTTCCTTTCCTTAGGTGGCGCTACATTCCGGAGTGGACCTGGGCCTAAACCAATAAACCCCTCCAGCCAGCCCGATTATGAGCCAGCTGCCTCCAGTTGCGCACGCCAAGTTGGTTGAGGTCCGCTTCCACCTGCTTACGCCACCTACCACGAGGTCGTCCTCTACTGCGCCGTCCGCCCGGGGTGGATTCAAAGACTTTCTTGGCTGGAACGTTGGACTCCATTCGCTCTACATGACCTAGCCATCTTAGTCGTTGTATGTGAACTCTTCTGGCTAAGTCGATGCCATTATAAAGGCCGTATAATTCGGCGTTGTATCTTCTCCTCCACTCGCCGTCTATGCAGACGGGACCAAAGATTACTCGTACAACTTTTCTCTCGAAGTAACCAAGGGCAAGGGTCCATGGCTCTGCGCCATACAGCAGCACTAGGAAGATTAGTGTCTTATAAAGAGTTACCTTGGTAGTTCGGGATAGGGCTTTGCTACTCAATTGCCTTCTTAGCCCGTACAAACACCGATTGGCAAGAGTAATTCTTCGTTTGATCTCCCACTGGTGTCATTTGCGGAGTTCACCATAGAGCCTAGGTAGATAAAGTCTTTTACTACCTTAAATTTATATCTGTCTATCGTGGCGTTCTGTCCAAGACGCCGATGTTGGGTGTCCTTTTTTGTAGACAGAATATATTTTGTTTTGCTTTCATTGACCGCTAAACCCATCTTTGCTGCTTCGATCTCAATACTCGAAAACGCCCCACTGACGGCCCGCTGAGTTCTTCCAACTATGTCATTGTCATCGGCATAGGCGAGTAGTTGTACAGACTTGTAAAAGATTGTACCTTCGGTGTTGATTTGTGATTTGCGTCACCTTGTATTAGACCTTTCCTGACATCGAACGGATCGGTGGTGTTGTTTCCGACTTTGATGGAACAGCGAGAGTTCTCCATTGTCATTCTGCACAAATGGACTAGCTTGGCATTGATGCCAAGACTAGACATGGCTCTGTATAACTTGAATCTATACACGCTATCATAGGCAACTTCAAAATCGATTAAAAGGTGATGCGTATGTTATATTCGTGGGTTTTTTTCCAAGATCTGCCATAGTGTGAATATTTGGTCAATGGTGAACTTACCGGGCCTGAAACCGCACTGATAAGGACCTATCAGGTTGCTGACAATTGGTTTTAGATGTTCATATAATACGGCAGACAGGATCTTATATGCGATGTTGAGAAGACTTATACCTCTCAAGTTGGCGCAGTTCAGAGGGTCTCCTTTCTTCAGGATCGGGCTAACGATGCTGAGGTCCTCTTCATCGGGCATACTTTCGCCCGACCAGATTTTACAGATGAGCTGGTGCATGCTCCTTACCAACTCATTTCCTCCTGCCTTAATAAGTTCGGCATCAAGGCCGTCGGCTCCAGCAGCTTAGTTGGATTTAAGTTTAGATATCGCTATCACTTCATTCTGGTCGGGTTGACGGGAATCTTGACTATCATCGTCACTATTGAATGGATCGTTCTGCCTGATGTCATCGCCGCCCTTTAACAGTTTGCAGAAATGTTCCTTCCATATCCTCAGCACCGACTGCGATACTACTACTATGTTACCATTTTCGTCCCTGCAGGCTTCTGTTCTGGCTTTGAAACCTTGGCATGTCCTTTTAACCTTTTTGGTAAAATTTTCGAACATCATTCCTGCAATAAAGTCTCTCAATCTCCTCGATCGAGCGCTTCTCATGCTCCTTTTCCTTTTTTCTGAAAAGATGATGTTCCTCTCTTCTCCTCCGCTCGTATAACATACGAGCAGCTCTAGTCCTTCTATGCAGCGCCGCCTTGTACGCCTCTTGTTTTGCTGTGTGTGCTTGCCGGCATTCCTCATCAAACCAGAGGTTTCGTTGTGTTGGCCGGGAGAAACCCAGCACATCAGAGGCGGCATCTCTGATGGCTTGTTGGCAATACTGCCACTGGTCTTCCGCATTTGCTGCTGGCGGCATAGGACTTAGATTATGATTAAAGGAGACTCGATCGGCAAAGGCACTGGCGGTCTCTTGCGATTGTAGCCGTCCGACGTCAAACTTCTTCTCAGTATTTCGTTGATTTTGCTCTGTTGTGGATATCTGCATCCGTACCTTGGCTACTACTAGGTAGTGAACGGAGTCCACATTGGCTCCCCGGAAAGTCCGAACACCCAGAATACTGGAAGAGTGTCTGGCGTCAATCGCGATGTGATCGATTTGGTTAACGGTTTTTTTGATCAAAAGATAGCCATGTCCCCTTATGGATATCAAGACGTGGGAACTGGGTACTAGCTACGACAACATTTCGTCCCGCCGCAAAGTCGACTACCTTGAACCCGTTGTCGGATGTGATGTTGTGTAGGCTGTGCTTTCCGACCACACTACTAAAGAAGTCCTCCCTTCCTAGCTTTGCGGTAAAATCACCCAGGACAATTTTAACGTCGTGGTTGGGGCATTGTTCATACGTGTTGTCCCTAATGACAAATCCACACCCGAATAGACGCTGTCCTTGTTGCCTGTAGCAATCGCCGTAGTAGATATCACAGTTTTTCATCCTTCTTTTGTCCGGCCCATCCCATCGCACTTCTTGGATGGTGGTAATGTCAGCTTTACAGCAGCCTAGGGCCTCCGCAAGTTGTTCGGCTGCCCGTGGTCTGGAGAGGGACCTAACAATCCACGTGCAGACACGAAGATCATTGTCCTTTTTACGTTTGCTTGGGTCGTCAACAGTAAAACCATCCGTATCCGAGGCTGTTGGTTGCTTCGTAACCGAAAGTTTTTTACGTGGTAGGGAAGTTAGCCCGACGGAACAACCCCCAACCTGGAGGGCCAGTTCCTTTTGTTATACCCCTAGGACGAGGGGCCGGGTACACTGGTGCCAGTGGTCCACTACGGGAGTATGAGCGCTGCCGTGGCCCATTGAGGGCTCCTCCGCCACCATCTCTATTCCAAGGTCCTGACTAGCCTTGGAAATTCCTTACCGACCTGTGATCCGAATGAGTCGAAGCAGCTAAAGTAAGGTATGCGCTGGCCAGTAGACAACAACGTTGATTTCATCTGGAGAATTCATCCGCCGCACGTCCTACTTCTGAGGAACTCTTGCTAGACTTCTGAGACGCATATTTCAGCCGATCAGGTCAACAAGAGATGCCTCGTCCAGTTAAACATATGTGTGCTGAAGTTCACCCAGATGTGCTTGTGCATTTCCGAGTGTTCAGCTACACATATATCATCAGACTCAGCATACGCTCATCAGTAGTTCACTATTATAGTATAGTATATAGTTATCCAGAGGGCACCACGAAGAGGTGATGATGCGATTTTACCCAAAATGATTATGTATTATTGTAGTCTATAAAGTGCAAAATACTTGGAGATGAATAAATAAATAAAACTGCGAAACCTAATCGAGAAATTGGATCTAGCAACTGTATGACAACATAGTTATAACTTTTTTGGTCAGGTTTTTATTTAACAATTCTACTGCAGTCGAGTTGCTTTATAAGGCACTTTTGATTGGTCACACTCTTACTTTATATTAAATCGCATGGTAAAGGTAACCACCTCTCACCTAAAATTGTTCAATATGGTGTGCCAATGTCAGTATTTGGATTTCTTAATTTTTGATGCTTAATACTTTGCAATACTAGAAATGACTTATTACATCAGAAAGACTATTTAAATAGCTTTGTTCTTTATTAATACTCACAGATGCAGCCATATCCTTGATTGCTAGTGGACGCGACATTTTTCAGTGTCCTTATCCATTCCGTTTTATAGAAAAATTAGTGGAAGCTACATTTTTCAGTGTCCCCAACTCGCGATAGGTCAGTAACTATCAGATAAGATTTTCTGCCATGGTTAACTGCTGCCGGTCAACATATTTCACAATGCATAAGGATCGTTTTCTCCAACCTAGCTGGTAAGAGAGGACTTGCAGTTCCTCTGTCAGTTATTTCCCATTTTCTATTTGAGGCTCCTATAGATGGAATCAGCGACTCCGAAGAACACCTTCGAAGACAATGATTCTCCTTGAAATCTCCACGTTTCGATACTATGCTATGTTTGGGGAAAGCTCAAATATTGCACAGTTTTTATTACCCTTCATTATACTTGACAATTCTGTACGTTTTGCTCCACAGTGCAGTGCAGTACTCCATGGAGAAGGTTGTGAAAAGACCACCGAATAAACTACCAAATAAAAAAAAAAAACTAAAAAATAGTCTCAGACTCAGGCTTCGATTTGAATCAAATTCACTGAAATGCAAATACGAGTACCTACCACCTTTTCATTTCAAAAATCAACTCAGAAAATATCTTCACAATTAACCCAATTTCCTGCCCCAAAAATTACTTTCTGGTTTAACATTCCCCCATTGGAGATACAGAATTAATTGTAAATTCAGTCTAACTTTTCATTACCCAGTAGACACAGTGTGGTCCAGAGCCGGAACCATATCCGCAACCACATAGCATTGCGATACTTTTCCTCATCGTTCATTCGAAATTTAATGATTCTGAGAAACACATACATTTGCTATAGCCATAGTCGCAGCCTGGTGTAATAGTCCTTCAGGGACAAAAGTATAATTAAGGTCATCTCAGGATTCGAGTATATTTCAGTTCTCAGTGTTCAGTAATTGGCAAACGGAAACAGAATTTAAAGTGTAATGCGGCCCTAATGATTTCCAGAATGGTGCCCAACAGAAACCTCGTCTAATTGGACATAACTCATCTCGAGTTGTCCAATAATTAAAAATAGATTGAAATGTTCATATGGAACTCTTACAATCTATCTAACGAAATATATACTTAAGTACATGACAGAGGTAGGGAGACTGTGCAGTTTTTTCGCCCGATGTACCCCTTTTTATTAAATTTGCTCACTCAAGCAAAATCTAAGCAATAAACCTCAGCTACGAACGCATTGAGCAATAAACATTTTCCACACAAAGCCACACCAGGATCATTTTCAACGCTTTAGCACCCTGCCACCGAAAATTTGCAGTAGATACGTTACCAAATGAACCGCACCACAAGCAGTCAGCAATGTCGCACAATTCAGCAGGAGCAGCTTTTTGGCATTACGCACCGATTCCTCTTCGTATTATGTGTGCGAGAGGACGGCACTCCTTAACGATTTCCCTACAATTTGCAAGAGGATAACTGCTTCGTTCTGGCGGAAAGAAAAAGGATTCCAGTACTAGGGTGTCTGGTTCCTCCTCGCGGGGGTATCATCTATCAATTTATGTGTTTTCTGAGGGAAGCAATTGAGTGACTTCTTTTATTCCATCAGTGGAGCACATAAAAGTGTGTGTGATAGTCCCGCATCATAGAAGTGCAATGGAATGGAATAGGGTGTTATAACTAAGTCCTTCGTCACTCTCATGGAGAGCATAGGAGATAGAAGATTCGCTCGATGGTGGTGGAATTCGACGAGTGTAATAGAAGCGCAGCAATTTGTAATGAAGTTGTTCTTCCTTTTTGTTCAGTTGGAGCTGGAAGGTATCATCAAAGTCTTTGGTGGAATTAAATAAATTTCGCAATTTCTCTCGTGTGGAATGGAACTGGGAATAACGATGGTTTTGAGTTTCTTGGAGCAAAAAACTTCGATTGGTGTTTCTCATAATTTAAGAAATTTCGATTGCTTGAGTATGTAAGTTTAGAAAGTAAGTTTTTCGGAACAATCAATTTTTCAATCCATTAACTTTGGAAAAGCAGGTAATTCTGTCCAAGGTGTTTGTTTGAAAAAACTTTAAATTGCTGGTGTATTATTATTATTATTATTATTTTATTTCTTTATTTCATATCAAGAAACTTAAACATAAAGTACAATGCAATCATGTTAATTAGCTTTAAGGTTTTTGAATGAAATAGCTTTGTACAATCTATTGTCTAAAAAATGACAAGAGGCGAATGTACCTAATGGTTATATAAAAATGAAATATAAAAAAAACTATTGATGGGGAAAACAAAAGTCAGGAATCATTTAAAAAAGAAAAGTTACATACAGTATTTAAAAAAAAAAAAAAAGAAAAAGAAAGAAAAAGAAAGAAAAGAAACATCAAATTTGTTACATCAATGGTGTTAAAAAAGCATCTATTTCAGAATGGCTAAATGAGACAAGCCATTTCTTTATACTATTTAAGAATACTGTTTTCACTCTCTCACACCTAAGTTTTTCTGGCAAATTATTAAACAAACGAGGAGCAGTAACATAATAAAAGCGTGAAAAATGTGTTTTGTGGATTGTTGGAACATTTACGAAGTTTCTGGTATTGACTCGCAAGTTATGACTATCGTGAATTCTAACATCATAGTACCCGGAATTTTCAAAAAATATCTTTAAAACTTTGTAGCAGTACAGGTGCCTTAAAGGAAGAAGTTCGAGACACTTGAACAACTCAAAACTGGGTGTTCTGCGATTGACTCTACACATAATTCTTACAGCATGCTTCTGTTTAATCAGCAGTGGTTCTATAGTATTAAAATAAGTGCCACCCCAGCAGGAAATTCCATACTGCAGTTTTGATTTTAAAATACCATTATAAACCAATTTTAAAATTGGTAGTTTGCAGTACATGCTAAGGTGGAATAATTGCCTTACAACTCCATTTAAATACCGTTTCAAATATGACGTATGGTCTTTCCAACTAAACTTATGGTCCAATATAATACCTAGGTATTTAAAGCTGTTAACACGTTCAATTAAAAAGCAACCGTCACTACAGCTTACCAGACTATCAAATGATATTTGCCCATGTGAATCTCCCAAACTAAATCGACAACAGCTTGGTGAGTGATAATATAAAGGCAACTCTTCGCATACATCACCCTTGATATTAAATACCATAAATTTCGTTTTGTTGCTGATGATTAGTTTATGAGACTTGAACCAACGTCGTAGTATATCTAGGTCATAATTAACATCGGCAAACATATCAAGAAAGCTCTTATTGGAGTAGGAAAGAGCAGTATCATCAGCAAATGCCGTGATTCTGCCCTTAAAAGGTTGAATAAAGAGCGAGTTAACATAAATTAAAAATAGTATCGGGCCCAAGACTGATCCCTGAGGAAGGCCTATATTTAAATAATTTTGTGAGCTAAAAACATTTTTGACCTTTACCACTTGCTTACGATTTGTTAAATAAGAGGCAAACCAGTCATGAATAAATCCTCTGAAGCCTGCATTAAATAATTTATTTAATAACAGAGTATGGTTCACCATATCAAAAGCCTTTGTAATGTCAATAAATAAAGTAGAAGAAATTCGAGAAGCATTCAAACTGTTATATATTTCCCCAGATAATTTTAGCAAAGCACTTTCAGTTGATCTACCGCTTCTAAAACCAAACTGGGAAACATTAAAGAAATTAGTTTTGTCTAAGAATGATAATATTCTAGATTTAATTCCTTTTTCAATAATCTTAGAAAAAACGGATAAGATGGAGATTGGACGATAATTATTTAATGACATTGTATCACCTTTTTTATGCAGTGGTAACACTACAGCTGTTTTCAGAGACTCAGGAAAAACACCCTCTAGGACACAAAAGTTAAAAATAAAACATAAAACATCAGAAATATGAAACGCAATATTTTTTAATATGAAACTTGAAATATTATCAAAAGACGACGAATTAGATGTTTTTAGTGACATCATCATTTTATAAACTTCAATCGATGTAAACTGGTCAAAGAAAAAGCTCTCTGGTTGAATACTGCTTTGTATTAAACTGTTGTCACAGTGACTGTCACTTGAAACACTGTTACAAGAACCAACATAAGCAAAAAAAGCAACTTCTATAGGCTCAGACACAGTTAAATTATTATTTGAAATACTTATATCTGTATAAGATAAATTTTTGTTAAGTATTTCATTAACAACTCGCCATTCCTCTTTCGAGTTACCAAGGTTTCTTGCCAATCTATTGCTAAAGTATGTATCTCTACATAGCGGTATTTCAATCTTGACTTCTTTACATAACTTTTCATAATAGTTCTTAAGTCTGTGATTATTCGGATGTTTTTTGATAATTAAGCAAAGTCGTTTTTTCTTTTTTATTTTTCTTAGTAATGAGGGAGTCATCCACTGCTTGAGACACTTTGATTTGTCACTACGATTACATTTGATCTCACTACAATTCGATATATGAAATTGCAGCTTATTAAGGAACAAATTGAATGCAACAGAAGGGTCTACGGCAGAGTAAACATCTTCCCAAAACTCAAAATTTAACCTTGATCTTAAAGTGGCAAAATCAATTTTTTTTATTTCAATGTAATCCAATTTTTTTAGTCGAGAAACCTTGCAATTAAGTTGAATACCAGTTAGGCTGTGGTCAGTTATTTTTAAGTCATATGCAATAGTTTTATAATCAACACGAGTGTTTCTGTGAAGCCTTACAAAAATGTGATCTAAACAAGAGCTATATCGAGTAGGCTGATTCATAGCAGACTCAAAGCCAAATGAGGAAAGCGTTGTTAAAAAATTATCGACATCAGGTGTATCACACAGGATGTTTATATTAAAATCACCCAACAAGATTATATTTTTACATTTCTGGTTATCCAAAAATCCCGAAAACTCATCCAAAAAGGTTCCCACTGTGCACTTATGCAGTCTGTAAATACAGATAAAACAGTAGTGAACACCAGAGACTACGCAACTAAAGCTGATTAAATCAGCACTATCCAGTTTATACTTATTAATTTTACATCCTATTATGTTACTTCTATAATATACCGCGACACCACCAGCAGCATAGGTTTCATTACAAGCCGCGTCGAATTTAAAATTTGGAATTACATCATATATAGACTTCTCTTCTTCAAAGATCCAAATTTCAGAGAGAAAAATAAGATCTGGCAAATGATCCAAAGGTGCGAGGTGAGAGAAAAAAAGTATTAAAATTTGTTCGCATACTGCGAATATTTTGATGTATGACAGAAAAACCAGAAAATTGCACATTGTTTTGATGGTCTATACAAAAACATTTGAGATTGTCAGTAGCTGAAGAGAAAAAACTAACATTATTACTTGAATCATTATGAGGATCTTTAGATGAATTCATATTATTCATTATACAAACAACAAGTTATAGTTATTTAGTTTACGTTAAATTTATATATATCCTCAAATGAATTAATTTTTATAACTCTATCACCTTCTCTTTTTCCAATATATACAACTCTTATTTTTTTTTAGCAAGAAAATAAAGTACATAATAGTGGGAGTGGGATACTTTAAAAGTTTGTGAAGAGTAAGATGTGGTCATAGTGTATATGGTACAGTGTTCTCATCGTGACATAATTTATGTCACTGGTGACTTTATTATTGCTAACATAAAAAGTGACATATTCTAGCATTCTCAGAATAAGTGACATAGTTTTAGTCATAAATGAGAAACGAAGAAATTGATCGACAAGTAATAACTTTGGTTTTTTTCTTCTTAACACCTTCTGGATACTTTTTTTTGTCGTTCGGGTTAACAGTGCCGTTCGAAGAATTTTGGTCAAACTTTTTTTTTTTCGAATTTTGTCAAATTTGTTGCAATACCTACATATTTTTTAATGAGGATTTGTTTTTTTTATGCGGTTAATCGTTTCATGATACATTTAGAGTGTTAAAATTTTTCACACGCGGTCACGGGAGCAAAAAGTTGTTAGACCGAAAAATGGGTTTTTTAAGTACGTGCCTCATTTTTAGGGATTAAAGAAAAATGCTTTATTGGTGCAGTGTTTTTGTTTTTGTATTGCTTCTCAGAAACATTCTCTATCTAATTAGTACTTTGTTGGACCTCCTCTTGCTTTTATTACAGCTGCACATCGACGAGACATTGACTCAGAGAGGTTTTTCCATGTGGAAGCAGGTATGGTGTTCCATGTCCGGATAAGTAAATTTGTTAGGTTTTCAAATGACTCTGGACGCTTCTTCGCAGCCTTAAGTTTCATTATTAACCAGATATTCTCAATTGGATTGAGATCTGGACTGTAGGGAGGCCAACTTAATACATCGACATTATTTTCTTCGAAGTACTTTTTAACCTAAGATATATAAAAAAAAATGCAAATATTATTTTTAGTCATAAAAGTTCTAGCTTATTTAAAAGCTTGATATTAGTCTTTCATACTAAAAAAAAACAAGTTCATACTTACAATTTTCGCTGTATGGCAAGGAGCATTTTCTTGTTGAAAAATGAATCTGTAAGTGTGTACAATTGCGTATATATGCACCTTACGGGAAACAGACACCGCGGGAAACTCTTTACCATTGATATCAGTTTTGTTCAGCGCCGCCGAGTTAGCAGCAGTTCCCACGTATTTTAAGTTTTATGTAATAAGAGATCAGGTAATATTAGTATGCGTGTCAGCATAATTTATACTTTAAAAATATGTGAAATAAATTTTTACATGGGATTTGAATACGACAACTCCAACAGAAAGGTGTATTAATTTTAAACTATAACCACCCCCCACCAGTGGTAAGGTGGTCTTAGTTAGACATAATAATATATCAACATAATGGTCCTTCGAGTTACTGAACTAAGACTAGGAGAATAGAACAAAAGTGTGAAGTTTAAAGTTTAAAAGTAGTGAAAAGTGTAAAAAAAAAAGAAAAAGAAACGAGATACGAGATCAAAATGACGATTTTAGACGATTTGGTTCAACTACAACGTGAGAGAGCGGAATGGATAAAGAAAATGTCCGAAAAGTACACGAAAGAACCCAAAATAAGACGAACAAAGGTATTCATCAAAGAACGAATAGATGACCTCGACCATCACTGGAAGGAGTTTTAAGAACGGAGATAAAGAAATACGAAAGCACGAGCATTTCAGCGAAAAGCATCCATACATTGAAGCCAACTTCTACATGCAAGTAGAAGCAACGATGACGACAATACGGAACAAGTTAGAAGACAAGCTGAGGGAGGTATTGGAAGAAGAATCTAAGGCCCAGACCGAAAATCTATTACCAAGAGCAGCAGGACTAGTTGACAACTCGGATACAGCTAGGCCAATAACTACGCCCTCAACATCAGAATACAGAAAGTCACCGAACGACGTTAAGGATCAGCAAGATGAAGAGCAAAAAAGAAGAATGAAACGCCAAGAAGCGCAAAAACAAGCATTCTTCAGATCAGTGGATAGGATGGAGAAATCATTGCAGACATCAAAAGCATACTATGTCCATAAACAGCAGGCAATGCAAAGCCAATGGGAGAATATAGTTGGAATGCATAACGACATAATAGAACAGGCAATAGAAATACTTGATGAAGACTACATAAACGAGCATGAAGAATTAGAGGAGATTTACGAAAATATTATGGTGAATGTACAAAAGAAGATTGATGCATTTGAGATCAAGCATGCAGTTGGTACGAGGCAAGACGGCACTACAGAAAATACGCACCACGAGCTGAAATTACCCGTGTTAAAGTTACCAACATTCAATGGTGATTATAAACAATGGAAGTCATTCTTTGATTTATTTGAGCAAGCTATACATAAAAACGATAAGCTTGGGAATGCTCAAAAAATGCATTATCTAAAAACAAACGTGACGGGGGAAGCAGCCAAGATCATTCAGCACTTGCAGATAATGGACAGCAACTACGAGACGGCAAGGGAAGCTTTGGTAAACAGATACGAGAACACCCGAATGTTAGTGAATGCGCAAATTCAAGCATTGATTAACCAAAAGGAGTGTCAATTTGAATCTGCAGAAAATCTGAAAAGACTACACGATACTTCGATGGAGTAAGAAAGGCGTACGAACAGTCTTTGAAAAAACCGAAAGATTTGCAACCTCTGAACAATTTTTTTACGTTCCTGGAGAACAAATTCCATGCTTTGGACAATTTAGAAGAAAAGAAGAAGAAAGTGGATATTCAAAGGGACAAAAAACCATTTAACAATAAGCAGGGGTTCGTCAAGAATTTTTATGCAATTGTAACTCCGTTTTGCAAAGCATGCAATGGCGCGCATTGGCTTCACATTTGCAGTACATTTATTCAAATGCCAGTCAAACAAAGGAAAGAGGTTGTGCAAAAGGAAAAACTGTGCAAAAATTGTTTCAAGCCAAATCATGAAACATCAAGATGTCCGTCAGGAAAGACTTGTCAAATATGTCATCAGCGTCACCACACACTACTCCACATTTCGCACTTAGATAGGCAACCTCAACAGCCGCAAACGAATTTTTCTGCGAACAAACAACATAACAAAACATTATTATCAACAGCGGTGGTAAAACCAATTGGAAAGGTTGTGATTACTTCCTTAGAGCTCTTATCGACCAGGGCTCTCAGTCTTTCTTCATCACCGAAGAAGCAGTACAGCGACTGCAACAACAACGGAAACGAGCAAATGCTTCCATTACTGGCTTAGGAGCAACGCATGCAGGAACGGCAAACAGTAAGGTTGATCTACAAATTCAGTCCATATATCCGTCAGAATTTCAAACATGGAGAGAATTCTTAGTACTAAATAAGCTTACAAGGGTACTACCGGAAGAATCCTTTACAACTAACGATTGGGATCATATTAAACATTTACCCTTGGCGGATCCATCATACAACAAGAAAGCGGCCGTAGATATGCTTATTGGAGCTGATGTGTTCCAGGACATAATTCTTGAAGGGGTGATTAAAGGCAACCACGGCACCCCAGTCGCTCAAAACACGCAATTAGGTTGGATATTGTCTGGAAGTATTCAACATCACTCAAAGGCAAATGAAGCAACGGTTTGCTTAATATCGAACACAGAGTTAAACAATCATTTTGGGAAATAGAAGAAGTACATGAAGAAAGAGGTCTCACTGAAGAAGAAGCTCGGTGCGAAGAGATATTCAGGGGAACACACAAGAGGGACGAAGCTGGAAGGTACATTGTTCGACTACCGTTCAAAGAAGACACATGCAAGTTGGGCGAAGCAAAAGACAGAGCGCCAGCTCGATTTCTTCAGATGGAGAAAAAATTTACGCGAAATAAGCAACTTTATGATGACTATGTACAATTCATGACGGATTACATTGAGCTCGGACACATGGAAGAAGTCAAACCAACATCGGTTATGAAATCAACGAAAGAAGTGTATTACCTACCGCACCATGCAGTCATCAAGCCAGATAGCTCATCAACCAAGGTTCGAGTTGTCTTTGACGCGTCGTCACGAACGAGTTCAGGAGTAAGCCTAAGTGACACAATGCTTACAGGTCCAGTTATACAACAGGATTTATACTCTATACTAGTGCGATGGAGAAAACATAAAATTACATACAGAGCGGACATTGAAAAAATGTACCGCCAAATACTAGTGGCTCACGAAGACAGAGACTTTCAGCGTATATTGTGGAGAGAAAGCCCAACACAAAATATCAAGGAATATCGGTTAAACACCGTGACTTATGGAACCTCATCAGCTCCATATCTGGCGATAAAAACACTTCAACAACTCGCGTGCGATGAAAAGGAGAAATTTGAAATAGCTTCAATGATAACTGGCCAAGATTTATACGTTGATGACTTACTTTCGGGAGCGGATACATTAGACGCAGCAGTAGAGGCACAACAGCAATTGGTACAACTCATGGCGAGCGGAGGATTCAGACTACGCAAATGGTCTTCAAATACAAAAGCCATTTTGAGAAATATAACATCAGAAGATAAAGAGCAAGGAAGATTCAAAATAAATGGCTACGACCCCATTAAGACCCTGGGAATATACTGGCGACCGGAGTCCGATACTTTTGAATTCAAAGTTAATATTGCAACAGGGAATAAAAATCTGACAAAAGGAGTAATTGTGTCAGAAACAGCTAGGCTATTTGACCCATTCCAACTCTGGAAGTCGGAAAAAACTTGGGATGAAATACTTTCGGGTGAAAACGCTCACGAATGGAAGGTATTCAGAAGCCAACTGTCTTGCATAGAAGAAATTAAAATACCACGATGGATCCAATACGAATCAAAACACCGCATAGAATTACATGGATTTTGTGACGCATCGGAGAGGGCATTTGCAGCGTGATTTATACAAGAAGTACAACTGTTTCTGGAGAAATTATCACAAGATTACTATGTGCTAAAACAAAGGTAGCACCAATTAAGAAGATATCGATACCGAAACTCGAACTTTGCGGAGCAGTTCTGCTGGCAAAATTACTTGAAAAAACCAAGGCCAAATTATAAATAAAGGATCTGGAAATACATGCATGTACAGACTCATCAATAACATTAGCATGGATCACCGGAAACCGTAACAATGGAAGAGCTACGTAGCGGCCAGAGTTACGATAATAACCAAATTAGTAAGCTCAGACAAATGGCATCATGTAAAGGGTAAGGACAATCAGCGGATTGTGCATCTAGAGGACTATGGCCTTCAAGACTCAACGCACACTCAATTTGGTGGACAGGTCCACCATGGCTAGCGCAGGCACAGGTGAACTACACTGACTCCACAACTCACAGCACCAACGAGGAAGTTAAGAAACAGCACACAAACACCTTCACTTTAACGTGGACCAGATGTCGTAGAAAGATTGCTGTCGCAGTATAGCACAATTAGGCGAATAACAAGAATACTCGCGTTTTGTAAACGATTTGTGCACAACTCACGATCATCAAATCACATGTCAAGAAATTGAAAGCGCTGCGAGGGTAGTTATACGACACGTACAGCAGACAACGTTCAAGGATGAGGTCGTCAACTTAAAGAGAGGAAGGGATATTGACAGGAAGAGTAAACTTCGGTGCCTCAACCCATTCATGGATGAGAACGAGGTGATGCGAGTAGGAGGACGATTGGCGAAAGCAGAACTATCATGCTCGCAGAAACATCCCATAATCATCCCACATTCCGGGTATTTGACCACCATGTTGATATACGAGGCCACAAAACCACCTTACATGGAGGCTACGCTCTTACCCATGCACATCTACGGCAACAATACTGGATTCTGAGTGGTCTAAGTGCAGTCAAACAACGAGTCCGTAGATGTACTACATGTTTTCGACACAGATCGTCAACGAGAACTCAAATGATAGGAAATCTGCCACAACCGAGAGTGTCCAAAGCTAGACCATTTTTAAATACCGGAATCGACTATGCAGGACCTATAGATATCAGGACAGCGAAAGGAAGGGAAACAAATCATATAAAGGATATATAGCCGTATTTATATGCTTGGCAACAAAGGCAGTTCATCTCGAAGTTGTCAGCGATTTAACAGCAAATACCTTCATAGCAGCTTTTAAGAGATTGTGCGCCAGGAGAGGACATGTGGGACACCTATACAGTGACAATGGTACGAATTTCGTGGCTGCAAACAAAATTCTTCAGCTAATGCAAGGGAGGCGAAAGAGTACAACGATGAAATATGCGAGGCATTAACAACTTACCATACGGAATGGCATTTCATACCCCCAGCGGTACCCACTTTGGTGGCCTATGGGAGGCAGGAGTGAAGTCTGTTAAACACCATCTCAAGCGAACTATTGGAGAGCACAAGTTGACATACGAAGAGATGTCTACACTATTAAGTCAAATCGAAGCATGCTTAAACTCAAGACCTCTTTGTCCTAATTTCAACCGATCCTGATGAAGTAGATGTCTTGACGCCAGGTCATTTCCTGATAGGAACAACCTTACTGGCACCCCCGGAAAAGCATAGACTCAATGAAAGGGAAGGTTTAGTGACGCGATGGCAACTGATAGAACGATTACAAACAACATTTCTGGAAAAGATGGAGTTCAGAATATATACCGACACTGCAACAACGTCCGAAATGGACAACAAAGAACGAGAATTTTAAGGCTGGCAACATTGTTTTGGTGAAGGACGAACAACTTCCTCCAACAAGATGGATGTTTGGAAGGATACTAGAGACACATGCTGGAGAAGATGGTCTGGTGCGTGTAGTAACCATCAAAGTAAGGAACAAGATCTACAAAAGACCAGTCACTAAGATCTGTTTGCTCCCATAAGCGATAACGAAGAACAAAGCGAAAAACAAGACGACAGTAAGCGGACTGATCAGCTTACCACAACAACCTGCTTGGCAACATGTCCATGGTCGGAACCTGTAAACCAAAGTCAACCGATAAAACTGCCAGACGAATTCAGAGTAACAATCCAGAAAGGAAGAAAAGGTTGAAGGACGGCCCCTGGTTTACAAAATTCTGTACACACTGTTGGTGATAATAGCATTAGGCAGAAGGTGTGCAACAGCATTAGATACAGAACCTGAAGGTTTCAAGGTTACACTGTTTAGAAATCGCCCAGGAATCTACTTTGAAAAAATTGGAAACATTAACCTCATAGTTAATGACTGGAAGATAATCGCATATTATGATCTGACCAACTGCTGGCGGGAACTTTCAGGATTCGAAAAACTGATTAACGAAATGAACGAATTCTGCAAAATGAAAGCCGCTGATGCACTGACACACCACATAATTCAACAATTTAACCACCAACTAGCCATTATAAAGGGCAATAATAGGAGGTCGTATTAAAACAAGGAGCTGGAAAAGAGCCAGCTACCAGAATGAAACGATCACCGTTTGACTTCGTTGGAACTGTTGCGAACAAGCTTTTTGGGGTTTTAGACGAGTCGTATGCGGAGCATTACGAGCAGCAGATTCAGCAAACACGATTGAATGAGAACCATCTACTCATGCTGATAAGGAACCAAACATCGATCGCAGAATCAACCAGCAACATCTTGCAGAAAAATACACAGCCGTGACTACACAACTCCAAGTATTTCACAACAACCTAGAAAACTTGAAAAGCTATGTAACGCAAACTAGCAACCAGACTGCGGTAGAACAGAAGTTCTTCGCCATATCAACTTATACCACGTTAGCAATGGTAAATTATCAGCAGGTTCAAAATTCGTTATTGGACGTTCTAACGGATCTTCATCACGCTAAAGTAAACCCGCTTATAATTACGCCAGACCAACTTCGCGCACAGCTACAGTTGATAAGAAAGCACCTACCTCCACAGCTGTCCGTCGCAGATGACTGAACAGATTCGAATCTGCTAGCACTTTACAGGCTGCTAACAGCAAGGGCCCGAATAACCCAGCAAACCATCATATTCGACATAAGACTTCCGCTAATCAAGTCAGAAGACTATGAAATGTTCAAGGTTATACCAGTACCGACACCCCACAAAAATGAGTTTGTCTTCATTGAACCATCATTAGACTACTTAATAGTCAACTTACTGAGAGAGTCATACAACAGAATGGCAAGGGAGGAGCTCAACAAATGTATGAAAATCAGCGACAGATACTTATGCCAACAACAACATCCCATGTTTAATCGCCAATTCAACGTCAGCAGATGTGAAATGGACCTGCTCACCCACACCACGAACTTATCACCGTTCTGCAAGCTACGAAGCATAAGCCCATCTCCTGTGTGGATCCAGCTAAATAACGGAAATAGTTGGATATACGTTTTAGACAGGAAGTACACCTTTAACATAATCTGCGGAAGACGGATTCTAGAAGTCTCACTACAAGACGATGACATTTTAACATTAGAGTCAAACTGTATTCTAAAACAGGACACGATGAGCATAACAGCTTACGAAAGGATGTCCAGCAAACTTAATACAGCTTTCATTCCGGCCACAAATATCACGGAAATATTATCAGACGACCCAAGAAATGTTTCAAGACCATTGGTCATCTCACATCCCAGTCTCAAGAGTAACAATGAGGAGTACGACACACTAAACAAACGGATAGCAGATCTCCAAAACAGCGAGGAACTACCAGTTGATTCAACGGCTCACCACGTGCACTACAGCATTTCCTACAGCCTGATTGGCGGATTATTCATCACCATCGTGGCATATATAGTGTGGCAGCGTAAAAGGAAAAGAACTATACTTGCACCACAGGTCCCAGTATCGGACTTTAACATATAAGTCAGTTCGGCCCGGCAGAATGTACAATTGCGTACATATGCACCTTACGGGAAACAGACACCGCGGGAAACCCTTTACCATTGTTATCAGTTTTGTTCAGCGCCGCCGAGTCAGCAGCAGTTCCCACGTATTTTAAGTTTTATGTAATAAGAGATCAGGTAATATTAGTAGGCGTGTCAGCATAATTTATACTATAAAAATGTGTGAAATAAAATTTTACATGGGATTTGAATACGACAACTCCAACAGAAAGGTGTATTAATTTTAAACTATAACCACCCCCCACCAGTGGTAAGCTGGTCTTAGTTAGACATAATAATATATCAACGAAGTGTCACCAAAAAGCTCCAGCGCAGATGGCTCTAATGTATTTTCCAAAACCCATAGATAAACTTCTGAAGTGACTTTCGATTCTAGGAAGACCATTCTACCTTTTTCATCTCCAGAGAAGCAACCCCAAACCATCACACCTTCAGTTTGTGAAACGCAAAAATCCTCCCATCTCCAACATGCAGCTTAAACTTTGTTTCGTCGGAAAAGATAACATTGTTCCTCATGTCTTTAGTCCAATTAAGATGCTCTTGAGCACAGAGCAATCGTTTTTCTCTGACTCTTTTTGGAAAATCAGGCTTCAGTACTGGCTTGAGTGCTCTAAGTCCAGCTTTCACGAGCCTTTTCCTCACTGAGCTTGACAAAATTATTTTTTCTGTAGCTCGACACAGATCGTTTTTAAGATCCACAGAAGTCTTGAACCGATGCCGACGGCTGTACAGCACCAAAAACCTATCTTCCACTAGGGTCGTCTTTTTTGGCCTCCCTGAGCTTTTATTTCTGCTGGTGGTCCCGGTCTCACGATATTTTTTTAAATTCCAAGCCACAGTTTGTTGAGCAACATTTAATCTTCTAGAAATTTCACGTGTTGTCAAATTGAGACGTGACAGACACGAAATATTAGCTTTGCACTCCGAACTGATTTTTCCAATTTTTTTTTTCACTAAATTACTTCGGTTCGTTTCGGACTGCTATCACGAGCTAAATGCATCTTATTCATAATAACATCGACTTTTATGCACTATTTGAACGATATTTTGCTATCTAGTGCAAAAAAACCCCGTAGCTCTTAGAAATTCCAAGAACTGCGCCCGAAAAGGGTAATAAAATGTTTGTCCAACATTTTTCGAACGGCACTGTATATTTTGATACAGTTTGGAATTTTCATGCTCTCATACCGTCCATGCTGTATAATACCTTTGTTCGCCCCCAGTTAGAGTATGCAGCTGAACATATCGATCTTATTTAATCCATTCAGCGCAAGTACTTTCGCTTTGCACTACGTCACTTGGACTGAAATCATATACCACACATTTTTCACCATATATTGACCGGTTTCTTCTTTTACTCTTGTATCTTTATTCACCTTAAAAACTTTGGGAAGTAAGTGATAGCTGCCACGTGTCTGACTAACGTGCAACATGAAGAAGTTGAAGAAAAGCTAGCTTCCTCAGTAAAGTTTATATTTTAATTTTGATTTATTATAATTGAAGTCAAATTTACCGCGGTTAGTATTTACTTTTCTTGTCATACGCGTAAGTGATGATTACAACTCGTCTTTGCAACAATCTCCAAAGGGTTTTATTGAACTACGGTGCACTAACTACTGCTCTAGAGAGCCTACAAATTTTGTCAACTGGCACACTTAACCTATATTTCGAGCAATATAATGAGAATGAGGAACCTTTTCAAAATTACGTAAAAAGGACGGAGAATTATCTCGCGTTAAGAGGGATCACCGATGGTATAAAAATGCGGCAAGTATTAATCAACTGCATTGGCAAAATATTACCAGATTTTATTAAACTTGACAGCGCCAGATGAACAAGATTCCAAATCATACGACTATTTTGTGTAGTGGTAACATCATCGCTTGTCACGCTGTTGATTCACGGTTCGAATCCTGATGTCAAGAATCATCTATTTATTTCGCATGAAATAAATAAAAAAGTCGATCACTTGCGAAATATAAATCAACTCTACTGTGAAGGCATAACACTGGCAGTAGGGTGGTCATATGGCTAAAATGCAACTTGAAAAAAATACTGTAAATCATAAGCAACGACACTAATAACGAAAACAAAAAAAAATACTCCCCAGTTATCTGGACAGCCACCCTTGGAGTTTACAGAAACTTAATACCACCTGTGTTTCAAACTACACCACTCTGTCTTTCTCTCTGTCACTTCCCCTTTCCACAAAAAACGAATGTGTTCTAAAAATTAGTATAAGGGTTTACATATCCCCTTTAACACGTGCAAATTATAAAAAAAAAATAAAAATAAAATCTTAAAGATCATCTTAGTCCCATGCCGAACGAGCATGAAGGAGAATCAATGGCCAACTACATAGCGGAACTGAAGAAGTTAAGCACTTATTGTAATTTTACGTGTGAGGCATGCAAGAAATCGACGCTTAATACTCATCTCCGATTGCAATTTATTCGTGGATTAAGAGACTCGAATATCAAAGAGAAGCTTTTGCAAGAAACGAATATTATATTGGACAAAACTGTACAAAGTGTTTTGTCAATGGAAGCCTCAAAATTAGAAAGCCAACGTCCATCAAGTCCAGTTCAGGAGAAACATGCGAAGGAAGAAAGTTCATACCACGAGCTCTACTAGCCACAAAACGAATATAAATAACATTTGATTGACAAGCAATAATAAAATTGTATGTTACTGGTGTGGGAAACATAATCACATGGCGAACAAGTGTCGAGCCACGAAATTACATTGCAATATGTGTCGCAAAAGAGGCCACGTAGCATCAGTATGCATCAAAACACAACCCCTTACCAGAGAGGCTAATACCCTGCATATAGGAGACCCTAATGAAATGTACGAAATAAATATGCTCAACGTAATCAAATCAAAATCGGGAAGTCAAGAGGTGTACGAGTATTCCGTCGATCTACACTATAATTCTAATGATACCAGTGGCAGGGGTAAGTACTATGCTACGTTCAATGACATAACATTCGATATGGAATTCGACACGGGAGCTGCGACTTTCGTATGAATTATGACACATTTACCACTTACTGGCCTGATTCTCAGATTTTACCCAAAAAAGTTTAGCTAAAAACATACAATAATGACATTGTCCCCGCTTTTGGGAAGGCGCAAGTTAAAGTTGAATATAACAAGAAAAGAATATAGTAAAAGGCCAGTTTGATGTAATAATGGGTCGCGAATGGGTTAATGCATTTAAATTTTTCGATGTTCATTCTGTTGACACTTATACCGAAGCAGATATAGGCCGATTAAAACAACAAATCTTTGATAAGTACGCGGATATATTTGAGCAGATTATCGGAAAGATACCCAATGTTAAAGGCAGCTTAGAATTGGAGACGAACGTTTATAAAACCTAGACCAGTTCCTTATGCGATTAGATCTTTAATTGAAGACGAGATACAATAGATGGATTAGAGAAAAATGGAATTCTAGAGAAGGTAGCGCATTTTGATTGGGGAGCTCCAGTTGTGCCTGTAATTAAGTCTGACAAGACAATTAGGTTATGCGCCGACTACAAAATTACTCTCTATGATTGTATTGTCAATCACAAATACTCGATAAAAAAAATTGAAGAGCTATATCAAAAATTTAAATACAACGAATATTACTGCATTCACAAAGCTTACCTGTATCTTCAAATGACGGAAGAAAGTTCGCTCCTACAGGCGGTGAGCACAATCAAGGGCCTGTATAAAATCAATAGACTCATGTCTGGCGTTAAAACCGCTCCAAATATTTGGCAAAGGTTTTGCATGTTTTTTTGATGATATCATCGTGATGGGTAAAAGTGTTTAAGAAACTTTGCATGCACCTGCTTTTGTTCTAAAAATTACACAAATATAATCTGCGTTTAAACAAATTGAAATGTAAACTTTTTGAGAAAGAGGTTACATACATTTGCCACAAAATAAACAAGGAAGGTTTACACAAGACATTGGAAAAAATAGAGGGTATTTTCAAAATCAAAAGCCCGACAGATGTAAATCAATTTCGTCATTTTCTCGACATGGTAAATTATTACCACAAATTTGCATCCACTCTACAACCTGCTGAGAAAAGACCAAGTTTTTTTCTGGACCAAACAGTGTCAGCATGCATTTGACACGATAAAGAAAGACATAATGAGCGATAACGTTTTGCTTCCTTTCGACGAAAATCTTCCTGCTATATTGGTCACATATACTTCTCCGGTTGGGTTATCAACAATCTTGTCCGACAAAACACCGAGCGGAGGAAGTCCCATTGCATTTACATCCAGAAGCTTAACGAAGGCAGAAGCCAATTACAGCCAATTGAACAAGGAAGCAACGGCAATTTACTGGGGACTACATACATTTTTCAATAATTGCTTTGGGAATTCACACTTATTACTGATAACAGTTATATAACCTTTAACAGTTATATTTTTTATTTTTTATTTTTTTTTAATATAATTTGCACATGTTAAAGGGGATATGAATACCCTTATACTTAGGAGACGGGAGTTTTTGTGGAAAGGGGGAGAGATAGAGAGAAACAGAGATTGGTGTAGTTGATTTCAAACTCAGGTTTTTTTCCGTCCTCCTGATGTCATCATCACGATCAAGTTGCATTTTAGCCATCTGAGCACCCTACTGCCAGTGTTACCACTACACCATGGCCACCCTTTGTTTTATTTATTATATTCATTTATTATATTTAATCCAAACAGAAATTTACCTTTATTAACACCACAGAGATTACTACACTATGCTCAGTTTCTGAGTGGTTTCAATTCTAAGATCCAATACAAAAGTACAAAGGAACATATTAACGCCGATTTCTTTTCCAGAAACCCACTAACCAGAAGGGTATGCGATGATAATGTAATGTAGCATAATAATAACTACGCTCCTACGACTATGCAACAAATTCCGAAGTGACTTTTCATTCTGGCAGAATTTTGGTTCGAACTGTCCTTTCATTCGAGGTTCGTGTCTGGGATGAAGTCTCCACAGCTCATGTCAACGAAAGAGACGGATAATATCAGGGATAAAAGGGAATTATAACTGCAAGAATTATTACATCAGAATTACTCTTGTTCCAGTGGTCGAAGAATTTGCTAGAAGTTTCTGGCTATCAGAAACTTCTGCTATATAAGGACAGATGGCGATTGAGAAAGCAGCAGTAGTTTCTAAACTGTGGCGAAGAGATTAGAAAAGTGATAATGGGCGAAGTTGTAATTTTGTGATAAATTGAAAGTTGAGATTTAACAAGAAGAAGTAATTAGTTTGGATTTGTGAATTAAGTAATTGAAAGGAGATAAAGTGATTTGAGAGGACAGAGACTTGTAAGAAAAGGATTGCGAAGAATAGTATAGTGTGAACCTGAATTGTTCTATAGACTAGAAAATAAAAATATAATTTCACAGAATAATTGTTTTATCTACTCGAGCCGTAGCTTGCATATTACATTGGTGTCAGAAGTGGGATAAAACTTATTCTGTGAATAACTATTTCCATGGTGTGAAATTGCACAAGTAAAAAAAAAAAAAAAAACGATTTCTGTGTTGAGTTAATTAGTTGCGCAAAATGGGTCGCAAATTGGGAAAACTAACTATAACTCAACTAAAGGCAGAACTCAGTAAGCGGAACCTCGACACAACTGGGGGAAAAGATGCCCTGCTGATTCGTCTGGAAGACGCAGTAACGCAGGAAGGTGAAAATCCGCACGACGTAGAGTTTGACGTGGAAGAAGAACCAGCAAGTACAGCAGCCGACCCGGGTATAACGAGTCTGCTCCTGCAACTTAAGTTAGTCATGGACGAACAAAAGAAAGCAATAGAAGACCAAAGGAATTCTCTAGAACTTAAGCTGGATGAACAAAAGAAAGCAATGGACGAACAAAAGAATTCTCTAGATGCTCTGGAAAGTAAACTTGATGAGCAAAACAAGAACTTGGAATCCAAATTCGAAGTGATCGAAGAGAAAATCGAGAAGGTCGAGACGCAACTCGAAAAAGTCGAAACTAGATTCGATGAAAGTTTTGAGAAACATGAAACTCAGTTCGGGAAGATAGAGACTCAGTTTGGAAAAGTGGATACGCAATTCGAGATAGTAGGAAAGCAAGTCGAAAATCTTGTTAAGGAGCTCAGCAACGTGAAGAGACAGAAAGCACGGGAATATTCCACTGACGGTTTGAGAAGAAAGGAGATGCAGCCTCCTATCTTCGATGGTCAAACATCATGGCCAATTTATAAAAGGCAATTCGAAGCGGCCGCAATGACCAATAGCTGGGACGATGAAGAGAAGTCCATTGCACTCACACTTGCACTGAGGGGTCCAGCTGCGGAGCTCTTGCAGACCATCCCGGAAGATAAACAGCAGAACTACGACTCTCTGGTTCAGGCTATCGAGATGCGGTTTGAGGATGAACACATGCAGTAGGTGTACAGGGTTCAGCTGCGTAGTCGAGTCCAGAAAAGGGGGGAAACGCTCCAACAGTTGCAAGCGGATATAGAGCGACTAGCCCATCTTTCATACCCTAAAGCCGGTGAGGAGCTTATCAACGAAATGGCGGTGGAAGCTTTTATTCAGGCCATAGAGGACAGACAACTGCAAATGGCTGTAAGGATAGCTGAAAAGCGAACACTCCCCGAGGCATTGGCATTCGCTTTGTCAATGAAGGCTGCGGACCAAGCATACCAGGCAATACACCGTGTCAGGGAAATGTCCGTCGTGGAATGCTCATGCCAGAGAACAGCCGTCATGGATGAAGACAAAGCTCGCGGAAGTCAAATCCGTTGCTGGAATTGCAACCAAACCGGACACCTACAACGGCAGTGCAGAAGTGCACCTAGACGAGGAAATTGTCCACATTGCGGAAGTAGGAGAAGCAGAGAGGAAGCATCTGGCTGTCAGTCAGACTTACCAAAACCAGCAGTCGGGAAATGCGTAAGGACCAACTTCGCGGGGCAGAAGTTGGTTACTGGAATCGAGGCCCCCAGGACCACCATTCAAGTTTCGCAAACCAAACGGGGTAACAAGAGCCTGACAGTGGAGGCACTAATCAACAAGAAAAAGTGCGTAGCCACCATCGACACAGGCGCCACTGCCTCCATTGTAAGAAGAGATATCGTCAGAAGCGCCTGGCTGCACAACACCAACAGCTACTGCCTGAGGACTGCAACAGGGGAAATGGCGAAAGTGTTTGGAGAAGTTCGTCTTACGATTACTCTGGCGGGACTGCCGTTCTCCCATGCGTTTCTGGTGGCAGATATATGCGACGAGTGCATCATCGGAATAGACTTCATGAAAGCAAATGAAGTAATCCTGGACATCGGGATGCAAGTACTGAGGTATCGAAATGTGGAGATTCCGATGGTGTACGGAAACGAGAATGCCGTAACTCTCAGGACAGTCATCAGCAAAGACGAAGTTTTGCCGCCGTCTTCAGAGACAATCATTTGGACGAAGCTGGAAGGTGATCTTGGGAGCCACCGATTCTACATAGTAGAACCAGACCCAGAGAAGAATTCTCAAGACTACATCGTGGGAAAGACGTTAGTCGAACCAAAGAACACCATGGTTCCAGTGAGGGTTTTGAACGCAAGACCACACACTGTCAAACTAAGGCGAGGGGAGGTGACTGGAAAATGCACGCCGATTACCGCTGTCGCAACAATACCTGAACGTGATGCTCCAAAACCTTTCCCATCACCTTGGACAGCGGAAACGAGAGAGACGATTCTCCAGTCCAGTGAGCTGAATCAGGAGCAGCGAACTATGGCAGAGAATCTTATCAATGAGTACGCTGATGCATTTGCCTCACAGGACGGAGAATACGGCCGAACACACCTGGTACAACATCGAATAGACACTGGTGATACTAGACCAATTCGTCAGCCTGCTAGGCGCCTTCCATTGGCAAAGCAGACAGAAGTTGCAGAGATGGTGTCGGCAATGGAGAAAGAAGGTCTGATTGAAAGTTCCAAAAGTCCGTGGGCATCACCGGTTGTACTGGTTAAGAAGAAAGATGGCAGCACGCGGTTCTGCGTGGACTATCGGCAGCTCAATTACGTCACCAAGAAAGACAGCTATCCTCTGCCACGGATTGACGACACGCTAGACACACTATCAGGAGCCCGATGGTTTTAAACTCTCGACTTGAAGAGTGGCTACTGGCAGGTACAGATCCATCCAGAAGACCGGGAGAAAACCGCCTTCACCGCAGGAAATGGGCTATGGCAATTCACGGTAATGCCATTCGGACTGGGCAATGCTCCGGCGACTTTCGAGCGATTGATGGAATGTGTCCTGCAAGGGTTAACATGGAAAACCTGTTTGGTATACTTGGATGATGTCATCGTCGTAGGAAAAACGTTTGCGCAACACCGAGACAATCTAAGGGATGTGTTTCAAAGGCTTCGAAGTGCCCACCTGAAGCTCAACCCCAAGAAGTGCGCCCTGTTTAGAGCGGAAGTCAAGTACCTGGGACACATAATTTCAGCGAAAGGAGTGAGAACCGATCCGGAGAAGGTCGAAGCGGTGAAAAACTGGCCAGTCCCCAAGGATAAACACCAACTAAGGAGCTTCCTGGGCCTAGCCACCTACTACAGACGGTTCGTGAAGGATTCTGCCGGGATCGCAAAGAGCCTGCACCAGTTGACGGAAAAGGGAAAACAATTCAAATGGTCAATTGAGTACGAGAAGAGCTTCAAGGCACTTAAACAACGGCTATGCGATGCCCCGATACTAGCTTACCCCACTCCCGGGGAAACGTTCATTGTAGATACAGATGCTAGTAATGTCGGGGTAGGAGCCGTACTCTCCCAGGTGCATGACGGCCAAGAGAAGGTGGTTGCGTACTTCAGCAAGGTGCTCTCTAAGCCAGAAAGGAACTACTGCGTGACAAGGAGAGAACTTCTAGCTTTGATCTTGGCTACGAAGCATTTTCACAAATACCTCTATGGGAGGAAGTTCGTTCTTCGCACAGACCATACAGCCTTAAAATGGCTATTACAGTTCAAGAGTCCTGAGGGTCAGGTCGCAAGATGGATCGAAAGGCTGCAAATCTACGACTACGAAATACAGCATCGTAAAAGAAAACTCCACTCTAATGCGGATGCACTGTCCCGGAGACCATGCAGAACGGATTGTAAACATTTTGCGCGTCAGGAAGAACGGGAGCTGGTTTCCATCCAAAGAATGAGAGCCGAACCTATCGCCGGCTGGAGCGTAGATGAGATCCGGAACGCTTAGCAGGAAGCCGATTCTGGCCTGGAAGGAGAACATAAAGAAACCGGATCATCAGAACATCTCTCACAGAAGCCCGACCTTAAAGGCATATTTTGCGCAGTGGGACTCCCTCCATGTCCAAGAAGGTGTTCTGAGAAGAAAATGGGAATCCTCCGACGGAAAGTCATTTGTAATGCAGCTTGTCGTGCCGCGGACGAGGGTCAAGGAGGTGTTACAGGAAATGCATGGCGGGGCGTCCGGAGGCCTCTTGGGAGTGAATAAGACGCTAGAAAAGGTACGAGAACGTTTTTATTGGTTAAAAGCGAAGGAAAATGTCGAAGACTGGTGTAGAAAATGCGACGTGTGTGCAGCTAGCAAGGGTCCGAGAATCAAAACTCGAGGTAAGATGCACCAATACAACGTGGGAGCACCTTTCGAACGAATCGTTATTGACATCGCAGGACCCTTTCCGGAAACCGACAATGGTAATCGGTATATACTCGTAGTGATGGACTACTTCAGTAAGTGGCCGGAAGCGTTTCCGATCCCTAACCAGGAAGCCAGAACCGTGGCGGAGCAGATCGTCTACAATTGGGTTAGCAGATTCGGTGTGCCCTTGGAATTGCATTCTGACCAAGGGCGGAACTTCGAGTCAAGAATCTTCCAAGAGATGTGTCAACTACTCGGAATCAAAAAGACAAGGACAACCCCGCTTCATCCACAGTCGGACGGTGTGGCGGAGCGTTTCAATAGGACTTTGGACGAACATCTCTCGAAGGTCGTAGGTGACTACCAACGGGATTGGGACCGGCAGATTCCCTTGTTTTTGATGGCCTATAGAAGTGCCGTGCATTTCACTACTCGACATACGCCGTTCGAAATCTTATTTGGTGGAATAGCTTGTTTACCCAGTGACGTGAAATTTGGATCTGCTACCAATGAGCCCAGAAATGAAGAAGAGTACGTGGCGGACCTTAGGGAAAGGCTTAGAGACATACTCCAAAGGACCAGAAGCCAGATTAAGATAACGAGCGACCGCATGAAGACCAGGTATGATGCCAAGGCAACGACGTCAGGATTCCAGGAGGGAGATCTGGTGTGGCTGTATAATCCCCATCTCCAAAAGGGGAAATCACCTAAGTTGCAGCAGAACTGGGAGGGTCCCTACAGAATAATAACCCGCATCAACGATGTTGTCTACCGCATCCAGCGAGGACCAAGGGCCAAAATGAAAGTGGTTCATGTGGACCGACTGAGTCGATACAATAGCCGAAGTGTGGACGCACTTGTTCGGGACTAACAAATCTAAGAGGGGGGCAGTGTAACATCATCTAAAATATACAACAATAATGTAGAATAATAACTACGCTCCTCCAGCCCATTCCAAACTGTACTTTAATTCGAGGTTCGTGTCTGCAATAGCTGACAACGCCACGGATAAAGAGAGAATTATAACTGGAAGAAATAATTGTCATCTTGGAATTATTACATCAGAATTTTCTGTTCCAGTGGTCGAAGAATTTGCTAGAAGTTTCTGGCTATCAGTTACTTAAACTTAAAAATGGGTTACGATTGGCGCAAAATGACTCAGAAGACTTACATACTAAATTACATCCGCTTCTTATGAGATATTGGAAAACCCAGAGCTCAACTACCGGGAAAAGTCCGGCAGAGTTGATGCTGAAATTTAACCTACCAACCAGATTAGACCTTTTAAGAAATACCAGCATGGACCAATTTTATAAATGTAACGAACGTGAGCAAAGCTTCTCGATGGACTACCTAGTTCAAGTTCGATATTATCAGAATAAGGAATATAAATGGAAATTCGGCCCAGTTGCACCAAGTTTTCCTTCTGGAAATTCATATCTCGATCTTTGCATCGCGACGCGCGATTGCAAATTCATACGATCCACGATAATAAACTTTCTATATTGCCGTATGATAGCGACCACAACGCAATAGTTATGCCGATGACGTTTGCTGGCGACTCTACTTTCAGCTTCGCAACGCGGCACGAAGTCCCTAAATTGAACTTTAGGCAGACTGATTTGTGCAAATTTCAACGTTGCACCATCAGAAAATACAGGAACTGTCCTTCCTCTTCTAATATCCCTAGCAATAGGAATTTTACTAATGAGGAGTGCGATTTCTATATCGGGAACTTAAATACCGTGGTATTGCAAGCAATGGAGTCGTCAGTTCTGAAAATTAAATCCAAAGACGGCGTTGAATGCTACCTAAATCATGACATTAAGGCTCTACAAACTTACAAAAGCTTTTTGGTAACTCAGCTAAATCGAATACGTTCCAATCTAGAGCTGCAAAGGTCTAATTTAGAGCTGCAAATCTTAAAATCTCTCCTGAGGTATGTGCGGACACTGCATCGTAACGTTATCAAGATTCCGAAACTGAAAATCCCACTGTCTTCCCAATCTCTTCTGTCTCTGGCGGAGATTAATAGCCAACACTGCCCCATTATCGATAACCATTTCGTTATAGATACGAGTAGTGGGGCGGACAAGCTAAACCTGATCGGCTCTCACTTTGAGGCAATTCATGCTAGGGATCTCCCTAGCTGCAGAACTGGCGAAGTAATTGACGAATTGTCGAGGTTTCGCAATAGTGAAAACGAACTCTTCTGAGATTTTCAGAGCGACTAAAAGCTGACCAACTAACAGGTGAACAGACTGACAATTACCTTACAACACTAGACGAACTGACATACATATTTCGGAAACTAAATAACAAAAAGTCAAGTGGTTTGGATAACATTCCAAACATTATACTAAAGCATATACCGGATGAAATTTGTTTGCGTGTAGCTGGGTGAAAATCATTGAAAGACATCGCATGCGAGCTTTGTGATAGTGTGGGACTTGACCCACCCACTAAAAACACCCGGAAAAAGCATGGTGTTACCATCCTTCCAATAATCGCACCTAGTCGTTAAACTAATCAGCAATTTTTTTTTTTCTAATTCTTGTAAATATATTTTGTAAGGAACTAACTTTGGTCTTTTACCTTTTCTTTTTTAACTCGTTAACACTTTGTTCCGGTGATTATGTTATATAATTCTTTTTATTTTTTCTCCTAGTTAACTAGTTCGAATGGTTTTATTCTTCGTAATCTTCTAACTAAATTGTTATTATTAAGTAGTTCGACTACTTCTAAATTAGAATGGTTGCGAAGCCTACCTTCATGTCTTCTTGCGACCTTCCTGACCTCGTCCTCTACCATTTCAATTTTTAGATCCCTATGTAGATCAGCGTTACGTACCATGGCGCATTAACAATATTGCGTAGTACTTTATTTTGAAAGCATTGTATACTTTGTAGGTTCGTCTTACTTGTGCACCCCCAAAGCTGAAGACCATATGTCCATATTGGCTTTAAAACTTGCTTATAGAGTTTATTATATATTGAGAGACATGAATATACAATACATTTTTTTATATCGAATGTTTAGTTCGTCATATTTTTTCTTGACATTTCAAGTCACGCCTAAGTACTTAGCTGAGTTTGAATGCAGAACTACTTTGTTATTTATGTACACAGGTATGTGTTATACGTTTTTATTAGTGAAGTTTGTTTTTGCCATTTTTTGGTCCATTCAGATATTTAATTTACTGTCCTTTGTAGATTTTCGGTAACTTCCTGCACGGTTTTTCCGACAACAAGTACAGCGGTATCGTCTGCAAATGTGGCAACATTTTGTGGTAGGTCGTTCGTGTATAGGAGGAACAGCACAAGCCCTAACACACTACCTTGCGGTACTCCAGATCTTATACATTTTAGTGCGGGGTTCTCATTTTCTTGCTTAGTTCTATATAATCGCTGCTCTTACTATTGTTTTGGAAGATATTTTTTCAGTTTATGGACCAATCTTTTGTGCCAGACTTTATCAAAGGCCTGTGTTACATCATCAAGCCTTCTAAGGCTTTTTCTATTTTGTCAGTTATTCTGTGGACCTGGTCTATAGTGGAGTACCTATTTCTGAATCCAAATTGATGGTTTGGTATCAGTAATAATCGGATGGAGATGTTTCAGAAGAATTTTTTCGAAGAGTTTTGACAGTATTGGCAGCAATGAAATCGGACGATATGAGGTAACTTCACTGGCTAATTTTTGGTACCATAATAACTTCCGCGACCCTCCACATGCGTGGAACATACCTTAGTCTGAACGCTGCATTTATTATCTGTGCTATTTTTTTCATACTTTTTCTAGGCGGTTTTTTCAGAATTTCATCCGTGATTAGATCAAATCCCGGGGCTTTTTTCGGGTTGATCTTCTCATTTATTTCTGTGGCTATTTCCTTAGAGGTTACTGCTGGGATTAACCTCTCATCTTCGCATATTTCTTGCGTTTGTTGGAGATAATCATTGTCTTTATATGGCTGAAAGACGCTTTCAAGATGTTCAGCAAATAAATCGACCTTTTGTTTGTTTGTTTTTGCCCAGTTTCCACTGGTGTTTTTAACTGGCGGAATGTATGCCGTTGGTCTTTTCATTTTTTTTTTTTGTAGCCTTCCATAGTGAGTATTCTGAACTAGCATCGTTTGTCAGATTTGTAAGTTATCTTTCCACCGACGCATTTTTCAACTCTGTGATCTTTTTTCTGAGCGTATTGTTTAAACTATTAAGTCTATTTTTGTCACTTGGCGCTCTCGACAGTTGCCAGCGTTTACGAGCTCTCCTCTTTTCAGATATTATGTCGCATATTTCTTTGGGATATACGTTTTTACTTTGCTATTTGATTCAGGCGTTGCAGCCCAAGCAACCTTTTGTATATTTATTGTGAAAATATGTACTTCACTTTCTAGTTGCTCTATTGTATCGATTGTTGTACTTAGTTCGATGCATTCCTCCAGCAAATATCTGAAATATATCTAGTCAGTTAGCTTGTTCACTAGACATGGGTTGTGTTCCTTCATTATAATTTTATTACCAAGTGTAAGCAGCACAGGTGAGTGATCTGAGTCAAGATCTGGCCCTTCCAGCACTTGGGTAGTATTTGAGGAGATATTCTTAGTTACAAAGAAGTCGACAACGTCCGGTGTTTTATTCCTATCTGTGGGCCAGTAAGTAGGATTTTCCGTTGAATGGTGATTAGCATTGATTTCTTTTATAGATTCAAGGAGTTCTCTTCTTCTTGTATTTGTTAATCTTGATCCCGAGAATTTGTTTTTTGCGTTGAAATCTCAACCTATTATGAATTTATTCCCAAATTTCCGAAAGAGGCTTTTAAAATCGTTTTGTTTCGGCCTATAGCTAGGAGAACAATATGCCGCTGCTACCGTTATCTGGCCGGTGCTTGTTTTTATGTATACGGATTTGGCTTGTATTTCACACGACTGTTATTCCTCATCTTCATCGTGACTAACACCTTACTTAATTATATGCAGCCCCCCCTCTTGCTGTACCGTGAGGATGTGGGGTATGGTATGTCTTGTATCCGCGCAGTTTATATATTGTTCCAATTTTGAAGTGTGTCTCAGAGGCCAGACATATGTCAATTTTGTTTGTATCGAGAGTCGCTTGCAATTCGTCTTTGTGATTCTCGAGACCATTGGCATTCCATAATAATATTTTTATGTTTTTAGCCATTAGGATATTTTAGAAAGTGTTTTTTGTTACTGTTTAGTTTTTCAAGGAAAGATATTCTTTCCAGAATTTTCTTATTGTTCTTTCATTCCATTCCATTCTGCTGAGGATTCTTTGCATGATATCCTCCATGACATTACTGGAATGCTTGGGTTTTCCGGTTGGTTTGGCATTGTTGTTCGAAGTAACCTGTGCATATGTTTTCTTTTAGCCGGTTATGAGACTTAGGTTCTCATTTTTGCTTGAGGGTAGATTTTCTTTAACTTTATCCATTTTTTCACTCTTTTGGGCCCTCGATTGTTTCTCTTGTTTCGGATTTCTCCAACTTTAGATACGTCTTTTTGAACAGGCTTTTGTATTCTCTTCTGCTTGTTATCTTTTGCCTGCTGTAGTTCTTTTGCTACTACGCAGCCTCTATAGTTGGTTGGGTGTCTTTCATTACAGTTGGCGCATTTTGGGGCTGCCTTTTTTCCCTTATGCAGTCTTTTGTATGGTGGTCTCCTGCACATTTAACACATTTTGGGTTAGCGTTGCAGTATTTGTGAGTGTGAACATACTTTTGGCAGTTCTTACATTGAGGGACCAGCTTTGATTTACGTAAAGGATGAATTTAAACTTTAATTCCTAGGATATCTTTAATTTCATAAATTTCCTTGATGTCTTCATCTTGCTCAAAAGTAAGCATGAACATCGGCAGCGGTACTTTGCTTTTATGCTTAAGCATGTTGACAACTTCTAGTATTTTGGGCTTTTCTGGTTTACTTTTGGTGGTGAAAGCTCCGGAGACATGCTCATTTTTCTTTTTTTGTTCCTTTTTGTTCCTAAAATGGTTCTGTCTCTCTGTGTAGTTCTTCTTCATACGTAGAATACACGATAGTTTTTGTTATCTGCTCATTATTGTTGTTATTGACCTGTTCTTTAAGCAGCTGTAACTCAAGCTTTAATTTATCAGGTTCGCTTGTCAGTTTTTCACTGAGTTGCTTAAAATCTCTTTCTTCGCAGGCTTTTTTGTAATTAGCTTCCAACATTGAACCATCTTTTGTTGGTTGGGATGGTGGTGTTCTTACCATTCTACGACTTTTTATGAAAGGGTCATCTTTTCGCAATAAATGGTTCCCCCCAGAATCCATGGAACCGACCTCCGAAGAGTTTGGATTTACCAGTTTACCTGGCGTACCACCTGGGGTATTAATTACTTCTGTTTTGTCCATTGCATAATTTTTTTTTTAACTTTTGTGAAAAGTTTAAATCATTTTAGATTTAAGTCGCCTCTTACGACAGGCATGCCTACCTCGGGTATATTCTAACCCCTACCCGAAGGGGGAATAATATTTAATAATTTGTTAAATAACTGCTACTTACCGAGTTATTGGAAAATATCGAAGGTTTTTCCAATAATCAAAAAGAAGAAGGATCCTTCTGATCCCTCCTTGAAGTAATTATTAGTAAGTCCATTTTGTTCGTGTCCGAAAGAAAGGAGATTATACCGCGGAACCAATTTGGGTTGCGAACCAATGGCTGTTACGTAACTGATTTCGGATGTCAATTGGAATCTAAAAGCCAAACGATGTACAGCTGCCTGTCTAGTGGATATCGAAAAAGCCTTCGACACTTTTTGAAACATCGCTGACGATCTTATATTGTATTCAAGAGGCTCGAAAATCCAAGACATACAGACAGAGCTTCAGAACAATTTTGATAAACTGCAAATTTTCTGCTCAAAATGGAATCTTAAAATAAACGAGGCGAAAAGCCAAACTATACTGCTCCGCCCCCCAGTAAGACGCGAAAATTCCGATTTGAAACGAAACTGGAAAAACCTACAAATTACGAATTCTAAAGGTTTTCACATCGAGTCAACGACTCTTGTGAAGGTGTTCATCTGGACAAGTTTTTGAACTACAATGAGCACATAAATATACAGTTGCAAAAAGCAAGAGCGGTATTTATGTCTCTCAAACGCCTTTTCTACCCCAACTATCTTGGATCTGATGTGAAGGTCATATGCTACTAAGCTTTCGTTCGTCCAATTCTGACTTATGCGAGTCCAGTATGGTGGAACACAAGCTCGTCTTATATGGAAAAACTTACAATAGACTATATGAAAGAAAATGTCTTCGAGCCTGCATGCGTATGTATAGAAACGCACATTCCAATTTTCGCGATTACGTTTCTAATAAGAGACTATTGGAACCTTCCAGCTTATCCAGAATTGACAATGTCATTCTAGATCTTGTGAGGAACCGTTTCGCGCGGTCAGCGAGCGTTACGGAAAACGAACTTGTGTCAGGCTTATTTTATCCTAACTCTGGGTATTTTCAAAGTACTATGGTGAGTGGTTACATCCCCCCTAAAGCATTCTTGTATCTGGATGCACATTGTTATCTGTCAGATTCACTGAACGTTACTGGTATGTGATACCAGGGTCAGACCCGAGAATTCGGGTAAGGTAGTTTTATTTTTTATCACCTAGATTAGTTTTTATAAAAAAAAATTAAATTTGAAATTAACAAAAAAACCTCGATTAAAATTAAAACACTAGAATTAAGTTTTCTAAAAATCATATTATACATAAGTATTGTGCACTCCTTAGGTCAGTTATTTTAAGGTATTACAATAGTGTAATTTTATGTTTATTGGAACTATAAATTATGTTAGTGTAATAATAATAATAATTATGTTAATGAAATAAACAATTAAAAAAAATAATATTTCAATCTACCAATATATTGCCGCTACAATACCTTTATGTATTCAAAGTATTGACGTTTTTCTACCTTCGAGGTGGTTATACCCATGGAAGTAGAAATCAAGTTTTTTTTTTATAGTTTGCGCACTCCAAAGGGAATTTGAATTCCCTTAAATTGTTTCAGAACACGGGCGTTTAGGAAAATGGAGAAGAGGAACAGAGGACCGAAGTTGGGCTTAAGGGTGAATTGATGTGCATTCGAAGCATGACGTGTATTGCTGGTGAAATTTTGAAGAGGAGGAATGCAACTGGCTATTTCGCTGGAGCTTTTTTTTTATAAAAAAAAAACGATAAAATAGGGAAACACATGAGACATTTCTACCATATTCAAGTGAATATATGGAGTTCACAATGTCTCTATAACCTATAAGTTGTAAAGCTCGATTCTGCAACCTGTCTATTATGTGCAGAACGGTCTTGGGTGCACCAGACCAGATATGGGCGTTATACTCCAGCTTTGGGCGGATGAATACCTTATACACTGTTGCTTAGGCGTACCTCAAGGCAGTCACCTCGGACCTTTACTTTTCATCATATTTATCAATGATATAACATCTGTTCTTAGCTACTGCGAAAGCCTTTTGTATGCAGACGATTTAAAATTGTTCTTAAGTATATCAAGCATAAACGATTGCATAAAGCTTCAATCTGATATTGATGCGCTTTCAGATTGGTGTAAAGTTAATTGCCTCCATCTTAACATAGCGAAATGCAACGTAACAACATTCAGTAGATCCTTCAACCCAATTATTCACCGATACTCAACCGATTCTAAAGATCTCACTCGGGTAAATAAGGTTAAAGATCTTGGTGTTATTTTTGATCCGGCATTGACTTTTTGTGATCACGTAGATTACATAACAACTAAAGCGAATTCCATGGTCGGCTTCATCAAAAGAAATACAGTTGAATTCTCTAAGCCCCACTCCCTAATAACTCTATTCACTGCTCTTGCTCGATCCCTTTTGGAATACTGCGACATCGTGTGGTGTCCTTTTTATCAGGTGCATATTGATAGGGTGGAACGAGTTCAGAGAAGATTTTCTAAATTTGTTTTCTTCAAAATGCGCTGGAATTTTTCGCCAGAATATAAAACTAGATGCCAACTACTTGGTTTAGCTAAGCTTACGACTAGGAGGAAGATCCATGATGTAATGTTTGTCAGAGACATCCTCTGTTATCATGTATAAAGCCCATGCTTGTTGGGTTTAATTCAAATATATGCACCCGAGAGACCTATACGGCAAAGAGAGTTTCTTTTTCGTACTTTGCATAGAACTTATTATGGGTTGAACGAGCCTATGTCTCGCGCTATTTCAAACTTCAACTCAGTTTGATCTGTAGTAGATTTAAGTTTATCTAGATCTATTTTTAAAAGTGCATCATTTAATTTTTATTGTTTAATTGAGTAAAACTCTTGTAAATATTTCATTTTATTCCTTCATCATTATAGTTATTTCTAGTAATCTGTTAAGTTATATTACTTGTAGATGAATAAATAAATAAATAAATAAAATAAAATAAATTGAGGCCAGATCAGACGGGGTAAAAAAAAATTTCTTGCACCACTTAAGGAATCCAAAACATTTTGCAGCGTTTTTAGCGACCTCGAATATGTGATCATTTCATCGAAGATAGTTATTAATACACATATCGAAAGACTTGCTCTTTCGGTTTCAGCAAAGCAAGTGTTATTCATGGATAATGGTTCAGGGTTATAGTTTCGCTTCAGAGACAGAAAATATTGTGTTTTGGAAGCATTAAATTTCACTCTGTTGATTGAACCCCATTTGATAATGCTGTTCAGGTCTGATTTTAATGTGTTTAACATATATTGCCGTCCTTCTTCTTCCTGCCGAAGAGCAAGGGCGCGAGTACTATCATCAGCCAAGGAATGGATCAGATTAGAAGTTGCAGACAAGAGATTATTTGTAAAATTAAGAAAGAGACCAGAATTTATGTGGTGAATTGCAGACTTGTAGCCATTCAGGACAACTGGTATTGAACGTCCCGGAAGGTAATTTTTAATGCATTGAAGAAGAGACTCATCGACGCTATACGCACGCATTTTCGACAAAAGAGCCTTATAAAAACTCTGTTAAATGCCTTTGAAATATCAAGTTCAATCATCTTATTTTCGCCGAAGTGATGGAGAGATTGGTTCCACTTCTCGGTGAAATATGCCATCAAATCACCAGTGGACCTGTTGCTATGAAAACCATACTGCCGGTTATTAAGGAGTTTCCCTGAATTGAGATATTTCATAAGCTGACGATTTATCAGCGTTTCCATGACTTGAAAAGAAGGAAAGTAAGTGCAACGGGTCGGTAATTGGACGGGGAAGAACATTCCCACTTTTTAGGGACAGGTTAGACAAATGCTGTTTTCCATCTATTTGGAAAGAGTCCTGAAGAGAAGGATAGACAGAAAAGCTTACATAGAGGTTTTACCAATTAAAGTACTAGTTTCAAGAGTTAGGACAGAATATTGCAGAAGATTTGCCATCAACATAGCTCTCTTCATTTACAACAGATTGCCTGCCGATATAAACAATCAAGTAAGATGCAAATTCAGATTCCTTGGTTCTCTGAGAAACTGGTTAGTTTTTAAACCAGATGTACAGACTTTAACACAAGTAGTAATAAATATAATGTTAAGTCATTACCTTCCACTTGAGATAATATCTTTTTTTCTCCATGTCTCCTGATTTCTTCACTCAAATCGTGTTTCTTCTTTTTATGCGGCTCCATGGTTCCAATAAAATACAATTGCCACTGGTTCCTCTAACCACAAAGTATATATAAGCCATTTTAATACATATAACAAATAAAACATAACTCATGAATAAACAACTTAAGCAATTAATTAATCTCTTATTTCTTTATAAGTATTTGTTTGAATATTAAAATTAATTTTCTTTATCAATTTTACTTGCGTGCAGAATGGAATATTGTATTATGAAGTGGAATAAAAACTAAAACAAAATCAGTTGTATTTGAGTAGGATGTAGAAATTATTCACAAAAGAGATTATTTTACGAGCACGTTTTTAGGAATATACTGAGAAGATCTTATATTTAATACATCCATGAATGTTTTTCTATCCTTTCTATACTCTACGAAGACATCCTTAGGAGCCATCAATCACACTCTGTCAAGTCATTTAACACGAACAACCGACTATTGCCGCTTTCAATACTAGAGGAATTTACTCGTATATACCTAGATCCAAATTAATTTCAATTTGAAATTTAATTTCTTCTTCTTCAGTTGTGGGTCCGTTTCTTTCTTAACCCGTTGTTTCGTCTCAATGAACCTAATGATTCTCAGAACGAGCGGAAGTAATGTCAGTTCATTTTTCCCGTAATTTATGCTAATTAATCTAATTCCACTTCGGGAGATACTCAACTCGTGCTTTGTTTGCTATTGAGAATGCTAACTTCCTGCTAATTATGGTTTATTAGCTTTCAGTGGAAAAAATGAGAATAAGCTAGTCCTTGTTGCTAGGAAGATGTGGATCCTTGATTTGAAAATGATTTATGTATGAACATCTCCCTAGAGACAAAGGATTTTATATTGCGATATATATATACTTTTTTAAAACCAAATTACAAAGGAAATTCCAAAGAGAAAATTACGCTTCTGTTCGAGCTATTTACCATGACAATGGTCAATTGAATATATTGGCTATAAGACCACTCGACTGCGTTATAATAGTGCCCTACTCGTACATAGATTGTTGCTGTATGAATGCAGCCAGAGGGGAATATTTACAGTGGAACTCTTTACAAAGGGAGTTGTAAAAGCAATATTTACATTTTTGATTGTTAACCTAGGCTAGTAGTTCATGGTGCACGGTGTTATGGTGTAATTTAACGTTTGAAAAGTTATACTGGCTCGAGTTAGCACTGTTCTCTGTTGCACAGCGGAAGATATTTAGTATTTTTTGAAAAAATTGTTCATGTGCATGGGTATTTTTTTTCTATGACTAACTCAGCGGTCATTTAGGGTTTAACACCATGGGATTAGGGAAATGCCAACGGTTACAATGCCTTTCATTTTGTGTCCAATTTACAAGTATGCATCCGAGAGCCATTGAACTCCCACTTTTGAACGATTTTTAAACTGATTGCTATGCTCCAATCAAGTGACTTGCCATGAAACATCTCGAGTACCGGAAGATAGATATATTAACATTTAACGAAGGTTTTATTTCAACAGACGTTGTTCATATCACGGAAGAAGTGCACCTTATGGCATTTGTACAAGTAAATGATGATTGTCCACTTCGCATACCCCAGAGTCGACTTGTTAACCTAAAGGTCTGCCCGGCAAATATGGGTCCCAGCCAATTGTCCGTTCTTGCCTATATCAAGTTGGGTGAGTTTCTATGCATGTACCTATAGTATACATACTCCCGAAAGTCTTTTTGTGAGCTGTAGATTCAAAGCCTCTATGGTCTGGAGAACCCGGGCCTCACCAACAAGCATCTCCAGCTAGTTCGATCACAAAGTTGGTTGAGGTCCCTTTCCTATGGTGTGTTCTACCTTAGGTGAGGTGTTCCTTTAACACGACGGTCCTCTAGGATGGATTCAAAGATGGGCCCGTAGCATTGATGTCCATTCGCTATAAATGTCTTGGCTATCTTAGGCGATGAATTCAGACCCCTCCGATTACGTCGATGTCGCTGTACAAAAGCTATAGTTTGTTTGTACTTTCGTCTTTCCCCGTCGATACAAACGGGACCAAAACATTTTCGAAGAATTTTTTCTTTCAAAACAACCAAGATTGTTTTCTCCGTCGTACCTTTTTTTTATAATTTGCGCGCACCAAAGAGGATATGAATACTCTTATACTATTACAGGGCACGGGCGTTGTGAAGAAGAGAGAGAGAGAGAAAGAAAGAAAGATTTTAGTGTAGTGGTTTGAAACTTAGATGGTATTAAGTTTCTGTAAACTCCAAAGGTAGCGTCCAGATAACTGGAGAATTTGTTTGTTTTGCTTTTGTCGTTGCTCATGATTCACAGTATTTTTTTTCATTCACCTGATGTCATCATCACGATCAAGTTGCATTTTCAGCCATATGACCGTTCTACTTCCAGTGTTATGCCTTCACAGTAGAGTTGACTTAGCTTTCGCAATTGATCGACTTTTTTTATTTATTTCATGCGAAAGAAATAGATGATTTTTGACATCAGGATTTGAACCGTGAACCAACAGCGTGATAAGCGATGATGTTACCACTATACCACGGCTACCCTTGGCCACCGTTTGGCTTTATATAAGCACTACATTTCTTTTGTTCTTTGTTTTAAGGTTATGCAGAATAAAAATCATCCTGACAAATAAACTAGTATTTTATTTCAGGTAAGTTATAACAGTATTTGTATTTATTCTATGTTACTCGTATGTTAAGCAAGGTAATTTGTTACTAAGTATTTGCATTTGACAGTCGAATTAAATAAATAAACTTAAAGAAATACCATAGTTTTTTTTTTTTAAGAATGAAGTTCCTTTATTCAAAATATTTATAGTTCAAGCGACTAGAGAGTGAGTTCAAGTGATATATTATTGACAGTTTGAGGATAGCGGAAATAAGACGGCACGGGAAGTTACAAGAAACACTGGAACCATTCGTGAATTCGCCGCGGGACTGCTACAAACTTTAAAAAATCATGCAAAAATCATTAAGTTATCATCTTGGTTTATATTTTTCTCTATATTTGCTACTTCTATTTTAACTTTCTGTTAACAAAAAATGACCCTTAGGCACATTCCTGTTATTTGGAGATAATAACTTAGAGACGTTTGTAGAAAAACTGCTTGCGCGACAAAATTATATCATCGACTCGAAAAAAATAGAAAACAAACTCAAGTTTGAAGTAAAAATTGGGAAAAAATTGTCTTCTTTTAATCCGAGGCAAACTAGTTCGCAAACTGTTTGTGAACTCATTTATGATTAAATTATATTTTCAAAACTACAGAACGAACCTCTTAAGAGATATTGCGTGAAAAGCAATTAATCGTACCAGAATATGAGGTCCCCGATGACATAGAACGTTTGAGCAATCAAGCACTTTGAGAATGAGCTGGAGAAAGTTCAAATGAGTTTATACAAATCCAAATACGATGGTGCGCAGACATTTTTAACCGCCCCACGAAGGGTGAGAGGACATAAGTAAGCAAGTATATATAATTTTAATTTCTTAATATTAATTTCGGTGGGAGCGAAAGCCCCCATTTATTTGGCTTATTACAAGCTACAACTAACTTAAGGTTAAAACTTAAAACTAAAACTTAAGACTAAAACTTAAAGCTAAGGAGAATAGTGAAGGAGTTCGGCTTTGAGACATGGAGTGCAGCACTCCAGGTTAAAATCAAATCGGGTAAGGTTTGAGTTGACTTTTCGTAGCAAACGCGAAATTGGTTCATTAGATCCATATGAAGTGCGGTGAGATTGTAGATAGAAAAGACGAGGGCATCGTAAATGTACTGGATTAGTATTGAAGAAAATTGAGTTATAAAGAGATGCGCAATCGACAGAGCCTGAAAGAAGTCGATGAATGAAAAGTATGTCTGCAACATTTCTGCGTTTCTCTAGAGTACTCAGGATGATGAGGTTGAGGAGGTCCTGATAGGGTGGCAAGATAAATGGATCGTTCCAAGGATCGATGTGACCTCGAAGGGCACAAGGTTGAATAGTTTCTATTCTGGTCACATGAACTTGCTGAAAGGGTGACCACGCTTGACTGGCGTATTCAAGGAGGGGCGAACAAAGGTAATGTAGAGGGATCTGGTCACGTAAGGATCAGACAATTCTTTGGACCATCGTTTAACAAAGCCAAGTGATGAGTTAGCTTTACGAATTATCTCATCAATATGTGAATGGAAATTGTCGGCCAGGGATGAGAAAAAAAGAGAGAAAATGCGAACTAATCAAAGTGAGCCAAAATGGCTGACATACATATTTAGTTTTTAGCTTTTAGCCTTAAGGGCATTTGTTACTTCTACCCAGTTTACACTTGGTGTGCAGGGTTCGTTCACAATACTTCCCTCGGTAACAACACCCGTAAGTTCGTTTTCTGAACCCTGTGACCCTAGGTCAAGGACCGCCAGCTTCACTGCGGGTCGTTCGTAGACGCCATCTTGGGTTTGGATTCTCGCGCTTCGCACTTGTCCGTCCTTTGATGTCTTGATTTGAACTACCCTCCCTTCGGCCAGGAGTTCCTTGTACCGTTCTCCCACCTTAATCTGGTAAGTGTAGGAAGATATTCCTTCACCCAGGGACTCCAAAAGCCATCCGCGAACTGCTGCGAAGTAAGTCAGTTATGTCTAAGCATCCTGATATCGTCGCTAAACACGGCGAATGGTTTAGATCCGCTGGATGATCCAAGAAGGAAATGATTTGGAGTGAGTGCCTCTTGATTTTCGTTGTCTGGGGGTCTGTAGGATTGCGAGTAGGCATTATGGTATACAGGACTGTTTTGATAGACCGCACCATTCTTTACCAACTGCCTCCCTTGTGTGGGGAATTTGGTGGTGGTTGAGGTGAAGGTTTCTATCAGCTTTCTCTTTCGAGGGTTTCAAAGGTTTCCTTTAGCTCTCTTTCAGGTCCTTGAAAATTGGTACCATTGTCACTGTGAAACTCTATTGGAGTCCCTCGCCTTGCCATGAAGTTACGAATGGAAAGAATACAGGAGTCTGTTGTCATAGTATGTGCGATTTCAATGTGAACTGTTCTTATGGTCAAACAGGTTAAGGGAACTCCCCATCTTTTTTCCGTTCTTCTGCCAACAGTCACGTATAGCGGGCCGAAGTAGTCGATGCCTACATATGAAAATGGCCTACAAAACGAAGATAATCAGCCTACCGGTAGCTGGGCCATGATAGTTTTTTGTGGTAGAGTTGTGGCATTCTTGCACTCTTCACAATATTTTTACGGCTCTAAAGGCGACAATATGGAACTTTTGGCGAAGCTCGTTAATGACAGTTTCATGATTTCGATGTTTTGTACTGACGATGATAGTCCGTAGTTATTAGAGTGGTAATCGGATGTGCTTTAGGAGGGATAATTGGCTGCCTACATTTAGGTCCGACTTCTCTGCCAAGCGAGTTCTTTCATTTGCGCAAATTATGTTGTTCTCATCCAGAAAGGGACACAGGTTAAGAAGAGGACTGCTTTTTTGTACAACTCGATTTGCTTTTAGATCTGCGATTTCCTCATGATACTCTCTGCACTGGGCGATTTTCAGCAGTAAATTTTCAGCATGCTGAAGCTCTGCTTACGTTAAAGATCTACCCGCCTTGTACGGTGTCTTTTGCTCCTCATAATATGTCGGGATCTCCACCTGAGAACGTAGGCTGTGTTTTAAGTAGCAACTTCCAATTTGATATTTCGTTAAAGCGTAGGTCGCTTCCAAGCTGCATGGTGTGGATGTGGACGTTGACAAACTGAGTTTTTAGCTCTTCGAGGGTGGAGCTGACTGGAAGCGTTTCTTTCGGCCCAATTTTCTGGAGGGGATTTGAGGAATTCGGGACCAGCGGCTTGAAACCTTAAAATCAGGAGGTCTCTGCCATTTTGTGGCCCCGAACGGAGCTAACATACAACATTCTTTGAATCTGAAAATAGGAATTTCTTTGAAAACTTGATAGCTTGTGACTCAGCGATAGCTTTTGCAAGTCGTGTACCAAGTACAGCTGCTTGTAACTCAAGGCGGGGAATGGACAGAGACTTCAGGGGTGCTACCCTTGTTTTTGCACCAATTAAGGTACATTCTATGCAATGGTTTTCAATATTTCTAATGTTGCCACTGCGGCAAATCCATTTTCACTGGAGTCGACAAAAACATGTAGCTGTGTTTCATATCCCCATGCCGTGTGAGATATGTAACACCTTGGAATTTTCAGCTTTTCCAGTTCTTGTAAGTCGCGTACCCATGTCCCAGTCAATTTTTGATCGCCAAACTTCCTGCAGAAGTATCTTTATATACATTAGAAAGTGTGCCAGCAACCCCAAGGGATCAAAAATGGTCATTAGGGTTCTAAGGGCCTCACGCTTTGTAGGGCGTTGAGAACCAAGGAGGAAGGCAGCACGATTATAATTGCAGTGAGTTTGCGTACGTAAAGCAATCCGAAGATGTACACCACCACATGCCAAGAACTTTCTCTGTTCCTAACTCAATGGCTGCGTTCAGACCCGTTTTTTCTGTGGGTTTAGAATTGGCTCCTTTAAGGACTGCTGGTGAATTTGAGATCCAATCCTGATATGGAAACCGCTTGTTTATGGATGTGCCTGATTTCTTGGGCTAGCTGGAACGCCTCGGCTTCTGTAGGTACACTATTCATCAAGTCGTCCACGCAGTGGTTGTCCTTAATAGATCGAACCGCCCTCGGAAATTGCCTTGCGAAGTATTCGGGGTTCGTATTCTTTACGAAATGCGCTGAGCATGGGAAACATGTGGCTCCAAAAGTCATCACTATCATCACGTAAGTATCAAGGTCGCCACCGTTACTACTGCCCCACAGAAATCGTTGGAAATGCTGATCCTCTTTTCTTATGCGGATTTGGTGGAACATTTCCATTATGTCCCCACAGATAGCTATCTTGTTCTCTCGGAATTTCAGAATCACGGCTGTTAACGACGTAAGTTGGTCGGGACCTTTCAGTAATACTGAGTTGAGTGAAACACCTTGGACTGTAGCGGCTGCATCCTAAACCAGCCTCAGCTTTCCTGGTTTTTTGTACGAGAAATATTGGAAGGTACCACGACTTATGAATGTTTTCAATAATTTCGGTTGCTGAGAGCTTCCTCGCATAACCCTTTCATTTATTTTCGTATTAAGGACCTTCGCTAGATCTGGATCCCGATGCATACGTTTTTGGAGACACTCTAATAGCCTTTTAGCAATAGAAAAACTATTCGGTAGCTGGGTTTGGTTGAATTTCCAGAGCAACGCTGTACATACACTGATGAACATATCCAGAGCGCATTTATCTTCAGGGGGCATAAGGATGCTTAAAGAATAAGATGCTCCAAAATTATCTGTGCATATAAATTATTTTACAAGTCGTTGCAAGTCCGCATCGTTACAGTCGCTGGAAACTGTTTTTCGTTGGGTATCCGAGCCTCCATGTTCGATAGAAATGATTCCATGGACAATCCAGCCAAGACGGGTTTTAGTGGCGATGGGCTCTTTATAGCCTCCCTCTTTGGATGTCAATGGAAGTCCGAGCTTGGCGTTGTTGAGTCCTGTTAACAGCCGTGGCATACTCTTACTGTAAGCTTCAACTGAGAGCCCCTTTAGGTGGTCGCACTTTTTTTGTAGTTCGCCTGGGTTCAAAGATTGGGATAACAGTTGTAGGTTTTCAACTGTGTGTACGTTCGTGAGGGTGTATTTCTGTGCTTTAGGCGTTGTGCTAGAAATTTCAAGGTTGAAAACCTTGGAATAGTCCTCATTTCTGGAAGTGTTCCCAGTCCACCTTATACATAATGGTTGCAGCGTGCCATCCACTTGCAGCTGCCTTGCAATCTCCTTGTCTATTAACGTTAGGGATGATCCGCATCTAGAAATGCAAGTGTAAGCACATGAGTTCCCTTGCCATATTGAACCACTGGGACTATGCGGATTAAAATGGGATTAATATTCTGAAGTTTAGCATTTATGTTTTGCGAATGCAGTCCTATGATTCCTGTATTTCGCGGGCACTCGAAAAGATCTCCTTGGTTGCTTTAGCCTGGTGATAATGCTGTTCCATCGTGATTCTGTTGTGTAGGACTACGACTTGACGTTGTGGAGCAATCTATGATGATTAAAGGCAAAACGCAAACCGATGTTGAGTTACATTTATTATTATCGTGTTTTATTAAACACCGTCAGCATAGATGATGCTTCCTCACTTCCAACCACCTTGCGGTGCGGCTCAACTTTTGGAACTGCATGCATACGGCGACAGAAACGCATTCGTCGCCGCATATACGAGTACAGCATATGCTTATGGAAGTCGGGGATTTATTGTCGGTTTCTTTCGTCTCCTTATAGTGGGCGTTGGCGAAGCCCTTCGTTGGCGAAGCCCTGCTACCGTATCGGTTTTCACCTACGACTGAAGATGTATGTGGGAAGAGGATCCTGTTGGCAGCTTCTGCAATCTGGTAGATCCAATTACTAAAATGTGAGAGACTACAAGTAGATTTTGGTAAAGTTTGTTTGTATATCGCCCAATTAAGACGTATGGCAGGAGGATTATTCAAATGCTCGACCAAACCAGAAGCCTCAGCAGTAGCACAAAGGTTCTTTACTGCAAGGGCAAAGGCCACAATAGTCTCGAGTTTCTCAGCTTTCGGTGGTGGAGTGGAGCGAACTTTTCTAAGATGTGCGCAGACTCCGGACCGCAGTTAACGCCTCACCTCTAAGGTCTTAGCTTGGACGAACCGAATTATCTGCATCGTTGTATGCACAAAGCTCGGTGCTCCGGTTAAAATCGCCAATAAAGAGCGGCCAATCGTCAGGGTTCCCCCAAATGGATGCAGATCGCGCGACATTCTATTTTACGTATTAGCATTTGCTTCATTTAAGGTTAGGGGAGGACGGGTCGAAATGGAGCTTGGACGTAGCTTTGTGCTTGATATTGCTGAGGTGGTGACACATCTAGTGTATCTGGATCGGGTTGGCTGAGACTCCATTGATGTCCTCAGCAGAATCCTGCTAAGGTGTTCCATCGGGGGCTCATTTAATGAATTCACCTGAAAGGTCTGTTTTTCTTGTGAAGCTGGGAGGTGACCTTGGTGTTGGTGGTAATGACGGGTTAAGAGAGGTAACTGAAGTGGTGTAGCATTACTGGACTGCGCTACCTGTTCCGAGGACGGAAATTCCGCAGCAGGTCCGAACTCTGTTCCGTGCAATGTATACCCTTGAGATTCGTGTGAGCTGGTATCGTGATGGACTTTCGTTGAGTTTGATGTAGTCGGAAAGGAAGGCTGGCATTACCGTTGATCGTGTTTACGTAGCGGTTGTGCCGGTATGACATTTTGGATGCAGCGCTGAGTTATGGAAACATGAGACGGCAAGCTCAGAATGCATGCGTTCATCATCTCTGTAGATTGTAGACGATTCCAGGATGCTTTCCCAAATCAGCCACTGGCGTCCAACTTAGATGCGTTTGTTTCTTCTTTCTCCTCCTCACCGTCACTTCCTGAATCATGAAGTCGTGACAAAATTTCATACTTCCTTGATAAATACTCGGCATCTCTTCTTTTCTTTTGTTCCAATTCTTCAATCTCGCGCTTCTCATCTAAAGCTCTTCTTCTAGTTTCCGCAGGTCCAGTCGAACCCATCTTGGGATGGAACCCTTGGATGATCTGGAACAGTGTGGTGCTATAAAACTCCTTCGTTGTTCGATACCTGTGGGTTGAAAGGCGCTAACTTGCATGCGTTATTCTGATCGCGTACACTACTAACTGCGACGACGGGGGGAATGAGCTATGATGAAATATGATGACCAGAATTGGTAGTTTGTGTGTAAATAATCGGAGCTATATCTCCGTTGCTCCCATTTGGGGTTAAAGCCCTACCTACAACGACCGTATTGGGTCACCTACTTGATGCGATAACAGGTGGGTCTAAGTCTAAGGCTGTACTGGCGACCGAACTCAGAACGTCGTTCTCGACTCCTCTACCTACGTTAAATTTGTTGCTTACGACGTTAATTCCTTTGTCTTTTCCAACACCGAAGCCTGGAGTAAGTGAGACAGCGCTTGGTACAGTTGTGATTACCGAATAGCTGACCGCAGCGTCATCTAACTGTACATCCGGATTTAATATATCCTCGGTGGTTCTCGTGGCGAAGTTAACACCTTTCGTTGCAGGGTGCTTAGAAGTCGTAATCGTACTCGTGCTTACTCGTACATTTGTAGATGCCGCATAGCCAATAGAAGTTGCTGCGGCAGCTGCTGCATGGGCTTTGGCTTTGGCCCCAGTACTCAGATCAGTGTTTTTTTTTGCTCTAATCGCAACAGTCATGAAAATGGCTCTTTAATTACTAGTTAAGGAATAACTCTTACTTTCACACGTGGGACGAGTAGGGTATACTTCATCGCTGATGTGTCCGTCCACGTTGACGCAGGCGTAGAGGTACCAGGAAGGACATCGATCGCACTGCACCATGTTCCCAATGCTGTTTGGTCTTTCGTATCCCTCTACTGACTTTGTCGACTTATTTCGGCTTGGAGATCTTGACATTTTTTTCGATGATGCAAACGGCGGGGGTGTCGGTGATTTTCCCTTTTTAGGCGGAATTTTGGTGCTCATTCAACCAATTAATTATTTTGTAATTTGTTGCGACAATGTGGTCAACGAGACTTTTTGTTAACTCCAGTCCTTCGGATAATTGGTGGTGGGTTACAAAATAATGTCTCTTATTAAATAAATGAATAATTTTTCTTTTGGAGTACGTTTGATTACGAGTTTCAACGAATTTGTACGTCGTTCTTTAGGCAGAATTTTGGGCGAGAGAGAGAGAGAGCTGTGATATCACTCTAGCTGTGTGGTGTGATGTTAATATTTATTGTTTAGTTCAGTCAGTGTCTTGCGTTTGTGTGATTTAAAAATCAAGATAACTTGAAAATATTTTCTAAAAAGGAAACCAGCGTTGTAATTTTAATTTATTGTAATTGTCCACTACCAATCAGGAAGTGTTTATAAAGAGATTACTAAAATATTGAATAGAAATCATTCTATTGTTCAATGAATTATGTAACATCTTAAGATATAAAATAAAGTCAAGTTAGCTACACCATATATAACTCAAGAACAGCTGGGCCGATTTTTATGATCTTTGATTTGTTGGATGTGTCTCCGCTCTGAATAGCAGAATAACTATTAACACGTTGACTGCCAACTACGAGTATACGCCTGGTTCAGTACGCCACCTAGGAGTATACTCGTACTTGGTAGATGATTTTCATTTGTGGTTTTTTCTGTAACCTACAGAGCTAGACTCTCTAATTTCTATGTGGCAATAAAAATAACCCCAATTAAGAGAAATAAGTCTCTACACTTCCAATTTTTCACCTGAAATTTGAATTTGCAATAAGCATAAGAGTGCAAAATAACCAAAGTTATGAGTGAATCTTATTTTAAAATGACATAACATTTTTTAATTTTTTAAAATGTGTCATAATTTTTATAATTTTTGGTGGTAGATTTTAAAGCAATTACCCACACATAGAGCTGGCTTTTCGGGGCATGTTTCGCAGAAGTATCTTGTTTCTTGTATCTTTCAACAGAGTTGGCGTACGGCGTACCCACTAGTAAAACTGTCCTGGCAGTCAACGTGTTAAAACATCGGACAAATTCAGGAAAAAAAAAAATTGTGAAGAAAATACATTTTCTCATACATTTTGTATGGAACGGTTTTTTGGTGATATCTTAAATTCAAATTCAAATCAAATTTAATTATTAAAATATAAGTTTTTACATTGGATTTTCTGCGAAGCCAAAAGGGCTTATCTGCAGAAGGCTGATTTTCTTTGTAATTCTAATATGAGATTACAATTAATTATTTAAGATTATAAAAAAAAAAGAAAAAAAATAATTTTAATTTTATTTCAATACAAAACTAATTTTTAAATATAGATATTATAAAAAAAACTGTTGTAGCAAACTATGACATAAACAATTCTTTCAGCTTTAATTTTCTAGCTTTAGGGTTAGCACTAATATTAAGTGGTTGAGGAAGTTCGTTCAGAATCGTGGGTACGCTGTACTTTAATTCTCGCTTGCCATAAACATTGGAAAATCTTGGTGTTCGAAACATCCCTTTGGCATGCCTTCTTGTATTGAATCGGTATTCTATTGAACTCTGGAACCTATTGTCAACGTAGTACTCGAGCGTTGTAGTCATCTTAAATAGTTCTCGGAAGCCAAGTACCTTAAACAGCCTTTTACCAGTTACATTTCGTTGAGTTCCTTCGTTTATACCTGTCTTAGAATCTGCGACGTTGAGTTGTTCTTGAGGTGTACAACTCCAAAAACCGCCTTCTTGAGAGCTAACTGTAATTTATCAATATGTTTGTCCCAAATAAAGTGGCTATCGATGGTAACACCCAGGTATTTATAGCACCAATTGGCCGCTTTGCTGAATTCTTCTTGCATTATATTTGTCGCTGCATCGAGACATACTCGTATATGCCGGACCACTATAGAACACTATCCTTTCGAACACTCGAAGCAGCTCGTTTGTGTTCAATATGAAAAAAATTGGGCCCAACTTTGAACCTTGCGGAACTCCATACTTGATTGGTGTATCATTGCTAAACGCGTCTTTGATTTTTACACGAAAGTACCTGTTCGTCAAGTAGTCCTCAAGCCAGTTCGATAAAGTCCTCGAATTCCCAGTCTGTTAAGCACTACTATCATTTTCTTGTGGTTTAGCGTATCAAAAGCCTTGCAGAAATTCATGAAAAGTACAAGGACGTGATGGTTTCGATTTAGGCTTTCGTTGACGATATTGGTAAATTCTGATAGTAGTTTCCCCGTGCTCTTGTTCTTTTGGAATTCATATTGCTTTTCATGGATAATTTTGTGCTTATAAATGAAACTTAACAGCCTTTTGGTCACTACTTCCTCCAAACATTTATTGATTACCAGTAAGATTGATATTGGCCTATAGTTGCCTATTTGCCCTTTTGGTCCGTTTTTATGAATGGGGCGTATTACAGCTGTCTTCAGTTTTTAAAGCTGAGGTTTACAATTTTTGCAAATACGTGAGTCTGTGTCTTCAAATCAATCGCTCTAATGCCGTCAACACCCGGTGATTTATTGGAGTTCATCATCCTAAGGATATTTAGCACGTCGGCTACGAAGATGGAAACCCCAACAAAAGTGTTCATGTGGTCAGAAACAATTACGTTGAAATCATGTACTATGTGCAAGGTTTGGCCACAAAAATGTTTAGCTCATTTGATAGAGATGTGATACATTTATCTATCGGGAAATTTTTGATTATGACCTCACCCAGGCTAAGTTTTTTCCGACCCATGATTTCATTTATTTGCTTCCACGTTTTCCTAGGATCCTGCCTCGTTTAACGGACAAAAAAAAAATTCGAAAAAAATTTTTTTTTGTTCGTCTCGGCCTGGATAAGTTTCCTCGCTCATTGGAAAAGTAAGAAAAGTAAGGATGCCGAACGGCTCATTCAGCGTTGAAATTGCCGTTAAACCTTCAAACGACTGAAAAATCGATATGCAACATTGCGAAACACTCAGCAATGGCCAAAGTTTTGGTAGCATGTAAAATCATCATCTGTGATGAATGCACAATGGCGCTCAAACGTGCATTGGAATCACTCAATCCAACTATGAAAAATCTGATTATTCGGAATGATTTCCGCCAAACACTACCAATTATTAAAAAATCGACCGCTGCCGATGAAATAAAAACTTGCCTCAAATCATCGGCTCTGTGGCGCTATGTGAAGAAACTTCAGCTGACAACAAACATCCGAATTGCATTGCTAAACGATCCATCTGCCGAAGATTTCTCCAAACAATTGCTGACTATCGGTAATGGCTGTGTTCCTGTCGACGAATCGAACAGATTGATATCTTTTCCGCCGAATTTCTGCAATTTCGTCTTAACGAAGAACGAGCTCATCCACAAAATGTTCCCGAACATCATTGCTAACCACCAAAATCACAATTGGTTGAGTGAACGAGCAATTCTTGCGGAAAAAAAACAAAAATGTGGATTACTTAAACTTCACAATTCAAAGTCAAATCGGCGGTCCACTGCATTCCTTCAAATCTATCGACTATGTAACAAACGGAGACGAAGTAACCAACTATCCAACTGAATTTTTAACTCATTGGATCTGCCTGGCTTGCCAGCACACAATTTATAATACAATTGAAGGTTGGCTCGGTATTCATCATGCTTCGAAATCTGAACCAACTAAAACGATGTAACGGAATGCGTTTGGTGGTTAAAAAACTCATGGACAATGTGATTCACGCGACGATACTCAGAGGAAAGTTCAAAAGTGAGGAAGTTCTCATTACGAGAATTCCAATGATCCCAACCAATGTGCCATTCAAATTTAAACGAATTCAATTTCCGATTCGTCTTGCATTCGCCACGACGATCAACAAATGTTTGTAGCCTGAATCTAGAAAATGAATGTTTCTGTACGTAGCATGTTCACGTGTCGACAAACCATCCGCTCTGTTCGTGCAGCAATGCTACGAGAATCATTTAGATTCACTGCAATAAAGCCAATGCCTTTATTTTAATGTAACTAAAATACTTTTCATTTTGATTTTTGTACATTTATGAACCTAATTCATTTTGAGTATTCATTTTATGTTAATAAACAAATGAATTTAATTCAGCTATTAAGTTAACACAACATTTATTGATTCTGAGGCAGTACGAAGTTCGCCGGGTCAGCTAGTTATGCAAATAAATTGATGTTGAAGTCAAAATCGATCAAAATCGAGATCAAAAAAGTAATATAGCCGATACAATTTTTAATAGCGACGTTAGGTATGTAATTTATTTTTAAAATGTTAATGCAGTTTTGTACATACGTCCGCTTTAGAATTATTTGTCTTACTGTCGCACTAATGTTTTTTTCGACTGACTAAGTCCCCGCCAATTGTTCAAGTTGAAAGCTAGGTATATACTCAATTTTGTATACTTATGTTCTGTTATAAAGCGGCATTTCTAGCAACATTGCGTTATTCAGTACAGGGTGATTCAAATTCAAAGTTAGTAATACATGAAATATAAATGTGAAAAGTTGTTGTTATAGAATAATATGATTTACGAATGGTTAAATCTATTACGGCGGTAACATTCTCCACCTTGTAAGCGAGTTATGGTATAGAGAGCTTACTTCTTACAGCTTTAACGACGTCTAAGATAGCAATCTTATTTGCGGGTTGCTCCAGCATTCCAGTCTGTATTCTTACTATCGCTCTTCGAACCTGACCGTCTTTGGCAGTCACTGAGCTCTCAATAATAACTTTGGGTCAAGAGTTTCGGGGCAAGTTCTAGTCCACGATAACTACGACGTTACCAGGAACTATAGGAGATTGTTTAACAAACCACTAACCTCGTCGTACTAACGCAAGTGTTTCCTTTATCCATCTGTGTTATTATTGGTCAGCAAACACTTGGGTTTAGTGCCAACGTTGTTAAAGATCTGAGCTATTTTTACAGATAGTCTTGTCCCAGTTGATGAACCCAATAACAGGGGGTTTGGTGTTATGGCTTCATCGTCGCAGTATTCCAGTGACATGAATGTAAGCGGACGAGAATTGATCATGAATTCCACCTCCTATAACGCGCATCTCAGTCTCTCGTCATTGAAGTTCATCGGAGTCATGCTGTATTCTTGATAGATCGTCGGCCTTTCCCAGGCACCTCCCATGTGTAGTGCTGCCGGCGGGTTGAACTTAAATTTAATTTCATCGTATTTTGAAGCAACCGTTGAGTAGTTGATGTTTTTACACTCGTCACGTTAGATTTTTTCTGTGACTTTGAAATTGGTGGTATAAATTTCTCGATGCATTCTACGTTGTGATATAAAATTGTGTATAGCCCGAAAAAATCGATGCCGACGAACTTGAAGTGACGCTCGAATACTGTCAACCTTGCAACAGGAAAGATAGCTATTTGTGGTGCATTAGCTGTCGTATAATAATTTTTACATAGTTGGCAACTTTTACGTTTTGTTTTCTATAACACTCGTAGTCCCGGAATATAGAACATGCCTTTGATTTTATAAATCGTGGTTTCATGCGATACGTGGTGGTGGTTCTCGTGGTAGGAACATACCATCAGAACCGTCACATGATGATATTTAGGTAAGACGTTACCATCTTCATTATTATTGAGATGCTGAGCTCCACTTCGTACACTTAGTAGATACTACCAGTAGTATCTAGGTAAACGTTCAAAAATATTAGTTTTGAATTATTTTCAATAATCTTACTCGCAATAATCTACTTCGCTCATCTGTGCACATTTTTAGAGCAGCATTTTTGCCTCTTGAGGCATTTCAAGAGACTATTGCTTTGTTTTAATTAAGTGCGTCCATATTGGCTGCCGAAGCTCAAAATACCATGGGAGAGAAAACCGTACTAGTAAAAAGCTATACTTATGAAAATGATTATGGCTTTGCAATATGGTTTTTGTTAAAGATAATATATTTGCATCCGACGGACGTACGAACATGTAAAGAATATCTGCCAAAGAGATTAAAATGAACAAATTGAGACCAATGGCCAATGACGAAGGGAATATGTCATCCAAATTTGCACTTCTCATAAAAAAAAATATAGATAAGTGGAAATACCAAGACCTAAGTAATGTGAAAAAATTACCAGAAAATTGGGTGTTTAGGGCGTATGTCACTTCTACCATTATGATGACCTGACTTAAATGTATTTCGTAAGGACATCGCAGTCGCTAATGGTGTTCCATCCGGCGATGTTCTCCCTTGCTACGATTCCCACAGGAATACTCCCCATGGACTCTTCACACTTGTTATGACAACCAGTGCTGTACTAGATCAGATAATGGCATCCACTTAGTTTCAATGAATGCCTCTTCTGACAAGGAAGTCTTATTCACCGGCCGACTTCTGGCTTCTGGTCTTCACCAGATGAGTAGATCAAAAACAATCTGGGAAGGCAGCTAGATCTAGTTTTTTCAATTGACCCCGGTAATTATGTAGTTACTATAAGTAGCCATGTCCTCTCCAAACTTGACGTTTATCAACCTCCCTTATTTTTAACCTATTCGTACGCTAATGAAAACATTAATCTTATTGATTTTCCCTCCTTTCTCGACCCTCTCCTCCCTCTCCTTCCTCCCGTCGTAAAACTTACCATAAATTCCGCTGAATCAATCGATAGTCGCTACACCTTATCTCGATTAAGGGATCATAGAATCTACAATAATATCCGACTCTTCCTTGCTTACCTCCATAACGACTCCGTCTACATCGATGGCAAAACGAACTAACTAACCAAAACTAACGTCATGGTAGCCATTCACCAAGAAGGTCTTCCTCCTAACCGACCTACGTTACTGCGAATTTTCAATAACTACCACGATGCTTTTAATATTTCACCTCAAAGGGTTTCTGAAGACCTGTCCTCATTTGCCGCTTACCTCAGCACTAAAAGAACTTCCCACCTTCAAAGAAGCCCTGCCGAATTAAACAAATATTATCGTCTTGTCTCACCCATTCAACCCAAAAATTGCTCCTAAATACCTGGCGACGTATTTCTGAACTCCCAAAAACTGCCCTACGACATTTTTGCTTTGACGGAAACAAATTTAACCCCCAATTTCAACAACAGTGAACTTTTCTCTTCTGCTTTCAACACTTTCCGCACTGATGGACTTGTAACAGATGGTGCTTTATCCGGCCGTGGCGCTCTGCTGGCAATACATAATCGTCATGGCGCAATTTTTTTCAAAAGCTCGCATACCGACAACTTCGAGTTTGTAAGTGTCAAGATTTTCCTACCTAAGCGCTTTCTTTACATAGTGTGTTGTTACATACACCCATGCCAACCGATTGGGTCTTTCTTGCCGTTGATGCCGTTGACTCTCTGATTGATTCCATGGACCCATGCGATGACGCCATTATTCTGGGGGACTTTAATCTTCCCCATCTTTAATGGTCCCAATCTGATGACGAGTCCCATTACATCCCTGGGGACACATCTGATAAGGAAATCTTACTAACCGATTGTCTCTCTGACTCTGGACTTTTCCAAGTACGAGTACAGTGTATCAATCTCATATTAGTACACCAGCTATCAAGTATTACATTCAATTCCTGATCACAAACGATTTGAAAAATTAAGTTTAATATATTGTAGTATGCGGGCTACGGCTCGAGTAGATAAAACAATTATTCTGAGAAATTATTTCTTTATTTTCTACTCTATAGAACAATTCAAGTTCACACTATACTATTCTTCGCCTTATTCTTTTCTTACAAGGTCTCTTTCCTCTCAAATCACTTTATCTCCTTTCAATTTCTTAATTCACAAATCCAAACTAATTACTTTTTCTTGTTCACTCTCAACTTTCAATTTATCACCAAATTACAACTTCGCCCATTATCACTTTTCTAATCTCTTCGCCACGGTTCTAAACCAACTGTCTTTTTTTTTGATCGCCATCTGTCCTTATATAGCAGAAGTTTCTGATAGCCAGAAGCTTCTAGCAAATTCTTCGACCACTGGAACAAGAGAAATAATTATTGCAGTTATAATTCCCTTTTATCCCTGATATTATTCGTCTCTTTCGTTGACATGAGCTGTGGAGACTTCGTCCCAGACACGAACCTCGCATGAAAGGACAGTTTGAACCAAAATTCTGCCAAAATGGAAAGTCACTTCGGAATTTGCTGCATAGACATAGGCGCGTAGTTATTATTATGCTACACTGCCCCCCTCTTAGACGTGTTCGTCCCGAACAAGTGCATCCTCATTTCGGCCATTGTATCGACTCAGTCGGTCCACATGAACCACTTTCATTTTGGCCCTCGGTCCTCGCTGGATGCGGTAGACAACATCGTTGATGCGGGTTACTATTCTGTAGGGACCTTCCCAGTTCCGCTGTAATTTAGGTGACTTCCCCTTTTGGCGATGGGGATTATACAGCCACACCAGATCTCCTTCCTGGAATCCTGACGTTGTTGCCTTGGCATCATACCTGGTCTTCATGCGGTTGCTCGTCATCTTAATCTGGCTTCTGGTCCTTTGGTGTATGTCCCTAAGCCTTTCCCTAAGGTCCGCCACGTACTCTTGTTCATTTCTGGGCTCATTGGTAGGAGATCCAAATTTCACCTCACTGGGTAAACGAGCTATTCCACCGAATAAGATTTCGAACGGCGTATGTCGAGTAGTGCTATGCACGGCACTTCTATAGGCCATCAAAAACAAGGGAATCTGCCGGTCCCAATCCCGTTGGTAGTCACCTACGACCTTCGAGAGATGTTCGTCCAAAGTCCTATTGAAACGCTCCACCATACCGTCCGACTGTGGATGAAGCGGGGTTGTCCTTGTCTTTTTGATTCCGAGTAGTTGACACATCTCTTGGAAGATTCTTGACTCGAAGTTCCGCCCTTGGTCAGAATGCAATTCCAAGGGCACACCGAATCTGCTAACCCAATTGTAGACGATCTGCTCCGCCACGGTTCTGGCTTCCTGGTTAGGGATCGGAAACGCTTCCGGCCACTTACTGAAGTAGTCCATCACTACGAGTATATACCGATTACCATTGTCGGTTTCCGGAAAGGGCCCTGCGATGTCAATGGCGATTCGTTCGAAAGGTGCTCCCACGTTGTATTGGTGCATCTTACCTCGAGTTTTGATTCTCGGACCCTTGCTAGCTGCACACACGTCGCATTTTCTGCACCAGTCTTCGATATCTTCCTTCGCTTTTAACCAATAAAAACGTTCTCGTACCTTTTCTAGCGTCTTATTCACTCCCAAGTGGCCTCCGGTCGCCCCGCCATGCATTTCCTGTAACACCTCCTTGACCCTCGTCCGCGGTACGACAAGCTGCATTACAAACGACTTTCCGTCGGAGGATTCCCATTTTCTTCTCAGAACACCTTCTTGGACATGGAGGGAGTCCCACTGCGCAAAATATGCCTTTAAGGTCGGGCTTCTGTGAGAGATGTCCTGATGATCCGGTTTCTCCATGTTCTCCTTCCAGGCCAGAATCGGCTCGATATCCGGGTCTTCCTTCTGAGCGTTCCGGATCTCATCTACGCTCCAGCCGGCGATAGGTTCGGCTCTCATTCTTTGGATGGAAACCAGCTCCCGTTCTTCCTGACGCGCACAATGTTTACAATCCGTTCTGCATGGTCTCCGGGACAGTGCATCCGCATTAGAGTGGAGCCTTCCTTTACGATGCTGTATTTCGTAGTCGTAGATTTGCAGCCTTTCGATCCATCTTGCGACCTGACCCTCAGGACTCTTGAACTGTAATAGCCATTTTAAGGCTGCATGGTCTGTGCGAAGAACGAACTTCCTCCCGTAGAGGTATTTGTGAAAATGCTTCGTAGCCAAGATCAAAGCTAGAAGTTCTCTCCTTGTCACGCAGTAGTTCCTTTCTGGCTTAGAGAGCACCTTGCTGAAGTACGCAACCACCTTCTCTTGGCCGTCATGCACCTGGGAGAGTACGGCTCCTACCCCGACATTACTAGCATCTGCATCCACAACGAACGTTTCCCCGGGAGTGGGGTAAGCCAGTATCGGGGCATCGCATAGCCGTTGTTTAAGTGCCTTGAAGCTCTTCTCGCACTCAATTGACCATTTGAATTGTTTTCCCTTTTCCGTCAACTGGTGCAGGTTCTTTGCGATCCCGGCAAAATCCTTCACGAACCGTCTGTAGTAGGTGGCTAGGCCCAGGAAGCTCCTTAGTTGGTGTTTGTCTTTGGGGACTGGCCAGTTTTTCACCGCTTCGACCTTCTCCGGATCGGTTCTCACTCCTTTCGCTGAAATTATGTGTCCCAGGTACTTGACTTCCGCTCTAAACAGGGCGCACTTCTTGGGGTTGAGCTTCAGGCGGGCACTTCGAAGCCTTTGAAACACATCCCTTAGATTGTCTCGGTGTTGCGCAAACGTTTTTCCTATGACGATGACATCATCCAAGTAAACCAAACAGGTTTTCCATGTTAACCCTTGCAGGACACATTCCATCAATCGCTCGAAAGTCGCCGGAGCATTGCACAGCCCGAATGGCATTACCGTGAATTGCCATAGCCCATTTCCTGCGGTGAAGGCGGTTTTCTCCCGGTCTTCTGGATGGATCTGTACCTGCCAGTAGCCACTCTTCAAGTCGAGAGTGGAAAACCATCGGGCCCCTGATAGTGTGTCTAGCGTGTCGTCAATCCGTGGCAGAGGGTAGCTGTCTTTCTTGGTGACGTAATTGAGCTGCCGATAGTCCACGCAGAACCGCGTGCTGCCATCTTTCTTCTTAACCAGTACAACCGGTGATGCCCACGGACTTTTGGAACTTTCAATCAGACCTTCTTTCTCCATTGCCGACACCATCTCTGCAACTTCTGTCTGCTTTGCCAATGGAAGGCGCCTAGCAGGCTGACGAATTGGTCTAGTATCACCAGTGTCTATTCGATGTTGTACCAGGTGTGTTCGGCCGTATTCTCCGTCCTGTGAGGCAAATACATCAGCATACTCATTGATAAGATTCTCTGCCATAGTTCGCTGCTCCTGATTCAGCTCACTGGACTGGAGAATCGTTTCTCTCGTTTCCGCTGTCCAAGGTGATGTGAGAGGTTTTGGAGCATCACGTTCAGATATTGTTGCGACGGCGGTAATCGGCGTGCATTTTCCAGTCACCTCCCCTCGCCTTAGTTTGACAGTGTGTGGTCTTGCGTTCAAAACTCTTACTGGAACCATGGTGTTCTTTGGTTCGACTAACGTCTTTCCCACGATGTAGTCTTGAGAATTCTTCTCTGGGTCTGGTTCTACTATGTAGAATCGGTGGCTCCCAAGATCACCTTCCAGTTTCGTCCAAATGATTGTCTCTGAAGACGGCGGCAAAACTTCGTCTTTGCTGATGACTGTCCTGAGAGTTACGGCATTCTCATTTCCGTACACCATCGGAATCTCCACATTTCGATACCTCAGTACTTGCATCCCGATGTCCAAGATTACTTCATTTGCTTTCATGAAGTCTACTCCGATGATGCACTCGTCGCATATATCTGCCACCAGAAACGCATGGGAGAACGTCAGTCCTGCCAGAGTAATCGTAAGACGAACTTCTCCAAATACCTTCGCCATTTCCCCTGTTGCAGTCTTCAGGCAGTAGCTGTTGGTGTTGTGCAGCCAGGAGCTTTTGACGATATCTCTTCTTACAATGGAGGCAGTGGCACCTGTGTCGATGGTGGCTACGCACTTCTTCTCGTTGATTAGTGCCTCCACTGTCAGGCTCTTGTTACCCCGTTTGGTTTGCGAAACTTGAATGGTGGTCCTGGGGGCCTCGATTCCAGTAACCAACTTCTGCCCCGCGAAGTTGGTCCTTACGCATCTCCCGACTGCTGGTTTTGGGAAGTCTGACCGACAGGATGCTTCCTCTCTGCTTCTCCTACTTCCGCAATGTGGACAATTTCCTCGTCTAGGTGCACTTCTGCACTGCCGTTGTAGGTGTCCGGTTTGGTTGCAATTCCAGCAACGGATTTGACTTCCGCGAGCTTTGACGGCTGTTCTCTGGCATGAGCATTCCACGACGGACATTTCCCTGACACGGTGTATTCCCTGGTATGCTTGGTCCGCAGCCTTCATTGACAAAGCGAATGCCAATGCCTCGGGGAGTGTTCGCTTTTCAGCCATCCTTACAGCCATTTGCAGTTGTCTGTCCTCTATGGCCTGAATAAAAGCTTCCACCGCCATTTCGTTGATAAGCTCCTCACCGGCTTTAGGGTATGAAAGATGGGCTAGTCGCTCTATATCCGCTTGCAACTGTTGGAGCGTTTCCCCCCTTTTCTGGACTCGACTACGCAGGTGAACCCTGTACACCTGCTGCATGTGTTCATCCCCAAACCGCATCTCGATAGCCTGAACCAGAGAGTCGTAGTTCTGCTGTTTATCTTCCGGGATGGTCTGCAAGAGCTCCGCAGCTGGACCCCTCAGTGCAAGCGTGAGTGCAATCGACTTCTCTTTATCGTCCCAGCTATTGGTCATTGCGGCCGCTTCGAATTGCCTCTTATAAATTGGCCATGATGTTTGACCATCGAAGATAGGAGGCTGCATCTCCTTTCTTCTCAGACCGTCAGTGGAATATTCCCGTGCTTTCTGTCTCTTCACGTTGCTGAGCTCCTTAGCAAGATTTTCGACTTGCTTTTCTACTTTTTCAAACTGAGTCTCTATCTTCCCGAACTGAGTTTCATGTTTCTCAAAATTTTCATCGAATCTAGTTTCGACTTTTTCGAGTTGCGTCTCGACCTTCTCGATTTTCTCTTCGATCACTTCGAATTTGGATTCCAAGTTCTTGTTTTGCTCATCAAGTTTACTTTCCAGAGCATCTAGAGAATTCTTTTGTTCGTCTATAGCTTTCTTTTGTTCGTCCATTGCTTTCTTTTGTTCGTCCAGCTTAAGTTCTAGAGAATTCCTCTGGTCGTCCATTGCTTTCTTTTGTTCGTCCATCTTAAGTTCTAGAGAGTTCTTTTGGTCGTCCATTGCTTTCTTTTGGTCGTCCATTGCTTTCTTTTGTTCGTCCAGCTTAAGTTCTATAGAATTCCTTTGGTCTTCTATTGCTTTCTTTTGTTCGTCCATGACTAACTTAAGTTGCAGGAGCAGACTTGTTATACCCGCGTCGGCTGCTGTACTTGCTGGTTCCTCTTCCACGTCAAACTCTACGTCGTGCGGATTTTCACCTTCCTGCGTTACTGCTTCTTCCAGACGAATCAGCAGGGCATCTTTTCCCCCAGTTGTGTCGAGGTTCCGCTTACTGAGTTCTGCCTTTAGTTGAGTTATAGTTAGTTTTCCCAATTTGCGACCCATTTTGCGCAACTAATTAACTCAACACAGAAATCGTTTTTTTTTTTTTTTTTTGTGCAATTTCACACCACGGAAATAGTTATTCACAGAATAAGTTTTATCCCGCTTCTGACACCAATGTAATATGCTGGCTACGGCTCGAGTAGATAAAACGATATTCTGTGAAATTTATTTCTTTATTTTCTAGTCTATAGAACAATTCAAGTTCACACTATACTATTCTTTGCAAATTCTTTTCTTACAAGGTCTCTTTCCTCTCAAATCACTTTATCTCCTTTCAATTACTTAATTCACAAATCCAAACTAATTACTTTTTCTTGTTTACTCTCAACTTTCAATTTATCACCAAATTACAACTTCGCCCATTATCACTTTTCCAATCTCTTCGCCACGGTTCTAAACCAACTGTCTTTTTTTTTTGATCGCCATCTGTCCTTATATAGCAGAAGTTTCTGATAGCCAGAAACTTCTAGCAAATTCTTCGACCACTGGAACAAGAGAAATAATTCTTGCAGTTATAATTCCCTTTTATCCCTAATATTATTCGTCTCTTTCGTTGACATGAGCTGTGGAGACTTCGTCCCCGACACGAACCTCGAATGAAGGACAGTTTGAACCAAAATTCTGCCAGAATGGAAAGTCACTTCGGAATTTGCTGCATATTGTAGCATAATAATAACTACGCGCCTATGTCTATGCAGCAAATTCCGAAGTGACTTTCCATTTTGGCAGAATTTTGGTTCAAACTGTCCTTTCATTCGAGGTTCGTGTCTGGGACGAAGTCTCCACAGCTCATGTCAACGAAAGAGACGAATAATATCAGGGATAAAAGGGAATTATAACTGCAATAATTATTTCTCTTGTTCCAGTGGTCGAAGAATTTGCTAGAAGCTTCTGGCTATCAGAAACTTCTGCTATATAAGGACAGATGGCGATCAAAAAAAAAGACAGTTGGTTTAGAACCGTGGCGAAGAGATTAGAAAAGTGATAATGGGCGAAGTTGTAATTTGGTGATAAATTGAAAGTTGAGAGTGAACAAGAAAAAGTAATTAGTTTGGATTTGTGAATTAAGAAATTGAAAGGAGATAAAGTGATTTGAGAGGAAAGAGACCTTGTAAGAAAAGAATAAGGCGAAGAATAGTATAGTGTGAACCTGAATTGTTCTATAGACTAGAAAATAAAGAAATAATTTCACAGAATATTGTTTTATCTACTCGAGCCGTAGCTCGCATATTACAATATTATGTATTATTACAGGTTATTGAGCAATTGCACTCCGTCTAGTTTTGAGAATAGTTAACATTCACGTTGGTTTGGAAATAGAAAAAAAGTAAAAAATGTGCTCAAAAGTAGCTCAATTTCGTATTCGTACACTGATCCTTTATTAATTAAAAGACAAAAATTACTGTTATGTTGCTTGTCAAAGTTGTCCTTTGCATTGAATTGTTATTTCTCAAGTGAATTAAAGAAAAGAAAAATTATTTTGTGAGGTTCTTCGAGATTTGTTGGAAAAATGTGTAGAAAACAAGGTGAGACATCACATGAACTGCGCGAACTGATAATTAAATACAACGGCGACGGAAAATCTTATAGTGAGATATCTAGATTGGTAAGTCGGCCAAGATCAACCATCCAAACAATCATTAATAGGTTCAAAAATAAAAACCGAATCGAAAATAAACCACGAAATACCTCTAGAAATGTATTTAGTGCACATGGCAAGAGAATAATTATACGGGAAATTCAAAAAACTCCAAATGTAGTGCACCAAAACTGGGAGAAAACATCGTCGTACTTTAAATAAAGATTTTTGAACAGAAACGCTAAGGAAGTGCATCCGGGAACATGGGTACAATGGAAGAATAATGCGTAAAAAAACTTTCATTAGTTTAATAAACAGAAGCAAGAGATTGGAATTCGCTAAACAACACCAATCTAAGAATTTCGACTTCTGGAAAACGGTAATATTTACAGACGAGTCTAAATTTAATGTTCATGGGTCGGATGGCAGACAAATTATTTGGCGGAAACCAAATACCGAATATCGTCCACATAACACATTTTTAACATTAACATATTTTTGTTAATTTTATGTTTATTATGAAGAATTTGCAATACTTTATTTGAAATCTTACTAAAATCAATAAAATTTTGCAGTATCTGCCCAATTTGTTTACATTTTTCCTTAGATATAATAATATCGCTCCATCAGGTGTACGAATATGAGATTGATACACTGTAAGTGGCATTCGAAATTACTTGAATAGGCAACTTGACCTCATTTTCTCTTCCGACGCCTATAATTCCGCAGTCATTTTCTTTCGACTTTGGACCGCTTTCATCCCCCTCTATTTCTAACCTTTTCCCACAACGCTAACTCAAACCCAGTTTCGGAACACTCTTATTGCTTTAATTTCCGTAAAGCAGATTTCCACAAACTTAATAGCTTACTCTTTTATATAAGTCCCGTCTCTACACTCTTACTCATCGACAATGCCTATCAGTACCATACCTTCCTAATAAAAATTACACGTCTTCTCCACCTTGGTATAACAAGGAGTTACTCTCACTTCGCAACAAAAGAAACAAGCTGTGGCAATCTTATCTTGAATCCAAATCTGAATCCGACTTTTTTGAGTACTTCCGCGCATACACCCGTTTCTCTGAGCTTTGCGAAAGGCTTTATCTTGAAAACTTCGACAGTATGCAATCCAACCTGATTTCTGACCCCAAGCGCTTTTTTCAATTTATTAATGTCAAACGTAAATCTGACGGCTATCCTTCAACTTTCACCTTTTCGCATTCGTCCTCGGCAGACCCTAAAATAATTGCCAACTTTTCGCTCATTTCTTCAGCCTGTCATTCGCTGACCACATCCTCGAACCTGACCTTGATTATTTCCGCTTCTTAAACAACTCTGTTCAAACCTCCCTCATCTCCGTGGATATATAACACCATCAATTGTTGTTAATAAGATTAATAAACTTAAAGACGACTACTCTCCTGGTCCTGCCGGTATCCCCGCCATAGTGTTAAAAGAATGTGTGAATCATTTGACACAATCCCTGACTGCCCTTCTTCAACTCTCAATCTCCCAAGGCGTTTTTCCTCAATTATGAAAGGACGCTTATATTACAACTATCCACAAGAAAGGTTATAAAGTGAAATTACTAATTATCGGCCTTAGCAATAGCTCTCATGTTCCTAAATATATACCTTAAATCTTCGAGGGCATTGTGTATGATGCAATGTTCTTTCACTGTAAGCCAATCTTCTCCACAAAGCAACACGGATTTCTAAAGGTAGGTCAACAACTACCAACTTAACCGAATTCCTGTCTGGTACACTGAACGCTTTGGAAGATGGCAATGAAGTTGATGTTGTAGCCACTGATTTTAGTAAGGCCTTCGACAAAATTTCTCACCACCTCATTCTCTTTAAACTAGAACTCCTTGGTTTCCAACTGCGGTTCATAACATGGATCAAATCGTATCTAGTGGATCGCCAATACAAAATCCGTTTTAGATCGTCAATATCGGACCCTATTATAGCAACTTCGGGGGTTCCTCAAGATAGCCATATTGGACCTCTGATAATGATAAATGATGCCGAACTCCAACCTTCTGGTCCACGCTGATGATATGAAAATCTTTAGGCGTATTTCATCTTCCGCTGATTCTCGCCTTCTACAGGATGACCTGAATAGTTTCTCCATCTGGTGTAACAAAAATTTCTTAGAGCTCGATAAATGTCATTCCATTACCTAACTCCCGCAAACGTCTTCCACCACCTCCTAGGGTCTACTTTACTCGTGACGAGCCGGTTCCCTTAGACACATCAGGACGCGATTTAGGTGTGATAGTGATAGTGAACTCAACTTTCTACCACAAATCGACAATGTAATTAATAGAGCCAACTCAGCGCTTTGGGAAACGCTGGTCAAAGGAGTTTTCTGATCCATATGTAACTAAATCCCTCTATATTACCTTCGTCAGACCCCTCCTCGAGTATGCCAGCCAAGCATGGTCGCCCCATTATGCTGCCAATACCATGAGAATTGAGGCAGTGCAGCGCAGGTTTATGCGCTTCGCCTTACGCGGTCTCGGTCGGGCTGATAACGTTAGCCTTCCACCCTATGCGGATGGCCTTAGATTGATTAATCTTCAATGATGTTGCCGACATACTTTTCATTCATCAGTTGTTATCTGGTAACATTGATTGTCCCGCCCTGCTTTTTTTTTTTTTATAATTTGCGCGCACCAAAGAGCGATCTCTCTCAATATTATTTCCCGCAACCTTAGGTCTGTTCCCCTATTCCTTATATCTCCTCATCGCACTAATTATTGTCACTACGGACCAATGTCAAGAATGCTGCGGAACGGAAATCAATCGACACACATTTTTGACTTTAAAAGCAGCAAAAGCACACTTCGTAATGCCCTCGATCATGCCTAAACTCCAGTTCTCTATGTAGTTTGCAAGTTATATTTAAGAAAATAAAACTTATGTGGGCCCTAGGGCCCATGTATAAGATAAGATAAAAAAAATTGTTTTAAGTTTGTCTTTAGTTTTAAGTTTGTTTTTAGTTTTAAGTTTTGCTTGTATTAAGCTAAGTAAATAAATAAATAAATAAATAATATTAATTTTGATTTTATCAGTGACATTGATACAGCCATCAAATCGTCGCTCTCAGGGAAATAAACTATGACAGGAATATCTAAGTTCCAGATCTGAGTCTGACTTATCAAATTATCTTCTAGCGTATAAATTAAAAATGTATCAGTTTAAAAATGTAAAAAAAACTTTATCCAAACCGGCAGCGATTCTGCCTATAAAACAAATGACAAATTATTTCTTAAGATCTAAATCTTAAATACTATTTTCTTGGTGACTGCACTTTCCCACGACAGCCGGCGACAGGTTCTCCTCCACTACGTGTTATGTTTTACGAGTATGCTTTACGAGTAGAAGCAAAAGATCGGGTGCAATGTGGGAACGACGGTGAGCCTCCTCAATTGAAATAAATGCTCTTCACTTAGGCCTCCCTCATCTGTCGAGCTGTAGGAAAAGTAATGTAATGGGAATTAAATGATGAGAGGTGATGTGGGTATTGGGATTATGGGGGTATCAAAAAGAGATTATGTCATATAGTGATTGGGAAATCGTCTTGTTCGTCTAGCGAACTCCAATGTATCACCGATTCCTTTCTTACTGAGGTGTGTTATATCCGGTATCCTTGAGGATCCCAGTATCTTTAGCCTTAATCTCGCTATTGCAGGGCAGCGGCAGAGGAAGTGTTCTATATCTTCCTCCTCCACCTCACAGTTGGCACAGATTGTTGTTTCAGCTAGCCCGAGTCTGAACGAGGTTTATTGAGATCGATGTGACCTGTTAAGAGTCCCACCATCGCTCTTAACTGTGGTCTGTTGGACTTGAAAGCTCTTTTAGCAATGTTGTTGCTCGGTTCTGTTTCCACTGATCTGGCCACTTTAAACGTGTCTAGATTAGTCCAGTAGTTGTTGAACTCCTGTCTAATATTCTCATTGACTGTCGTTTTAATAGTTGTCAGAGGGACCCCTATAGTCTTAACAGGATTCAGTTCTGTGTTACTCGCTCCTTTCCTTGCTAGTTCATCTGCCTTTTTAGTTGCCCGGTACACCTACGTGCCCCGGTACCCATATAAGGGGGACTCTATTACGCCTGGCAAGTAGGTTCAGTTTAATTTTGCACTCCTTTATTAGTCGTGATTTTGACACAGGGTTTGTGATCGCGCTAATTGCTGCTTTGCTGTCCGAGCAGATGTCTATTTGCCTTTCTTCGCTGGTGTCTTCTCCGAGTATTTCTTTTGCTTTAATAATTTCAAGAATTTCTGCTTGGAACACGGTTACAAATGGTTCTAGGTGAAAAGCAAGTTCAATCGGTGGGTTAGCGCAGAAGATGCCCGCCCCTGATTCCCCTGATATTTTAGAGCCGTCTGTATATACCGAATACCCGTTGGATTTTCTTGTCGTCCTTCCGTTCGTCCAAAATTCTCTTGTGGGGAAAATTGTTTCGAAGCTGTTGGTGAACGTATAAGATTTTTCAACAACAACATCACTAGGACACTAGGTGTATTTCTCTTATTATTTTTGTGATTTTCCGATGCCCCGTGTTAGCGCCTTCGTTGAAAAGGCCGGTGATTCTAAGCCATGGGGCTGAAAGACCGGCAATCTTCTTCGCTTCGAGGTGCACTGATAGGATGTTTAAAATCACTACTGTGGCCTCAGTTGGTGTTGAGAATATCCTGTAATGCCCAAGCAGGCCGTACGTTGCACCTTTGTTAACAAGTCCCTTGAGTTCTTTTCATTTGTCACTGGCCACCATACAACTACTCCGTAGAAGATGATAGGTTTTATTACGCATTCGTAAATCCAGTGGACTTGTTTCGGATTCAGGCCCCATGACTTCCCGATGGCCCTCCTGCATATCCAATACTCGTATGCCCTTTTGGCTTTGGTTACTCTTTCTTTCAGGTTCTCTCTCCAGGTCAGTTTCCACAAAGGTACTTGACGCTGTCACGGTGTTGCAGTGAAGCTCCTCCAAGTTGTGGAATGTGAATGTCACTAGTTTTAGTTTTCTTTGTGAAGAGAACCAGTTTCGTTTTATTTGAATTTATTCCTAGTCCACCCTCCTCCGCCCATTTCATTATGATTCGTAGAGTGTTTTGCATAAGCTCTCCTATGATGTTCAGGTGCCTACATCCTCTTATCAAAACGGCTAAATCAACTGTGTACGCTACGCATTTTGCACAGGTTCCATCTAGTGCTTTTAGAAGGTTGTCCATTGTGAGCACCCACAGAAAAGGAGATATTATCCCCCCTTGTGGTGTTCCCGTACGAAATGTTCCCCTTCTTGTTTCATCTCCCAGTGAAGCCGTGATGATGCGATTTGATAGCATGTGTTCTAGCCAATTGTTTATTATTTGATTTTTACAGTATATCGAGAGTGCATTCATAATTTTTGGAGTTTTGACATTATTGAATGCCCCTTCGATATCTGGAAAAACGCCTACGACTGATTTCTTCGTTACAAACGCATCTTCTATTGTGGATACAACCTGGTGTAGTGCCGTCTCAACGGATTTCCCTTTGAGGTATGCGTGTTGATTGGGGCACAGCCTCGGGTTTGAAATGTGTATTCTGATATAGTTATCACATATTCTCTCCATTGATTTTAGTAGGAATGACGTTAGACTAATAGGTTTATAACCCTTCGCCGTCAATAAATGTTTCCCGGGTTTTGGTAGGAACACCACTCTCACCTCTTACCATTGTGTTGGCGTGTATCCTAGATATAGGCATCCCCTAAAGATATTAACCAGGGTTTACTTTAGGGTGTCTAATTCTATCACTTTTTGCAAAAAGATGGGAAGTATTCTGTCTATGCCAGGTAATTTATATGGCGCAAATGAGTTAACAGCCCAGGTCAGTTTATCTGCATCAACTAGGTTCTCAGTGTCCTCCCATTGTATCAGTTCGAGTGAGCCCACACTTGGAAGATGTAGCTGCTTCGTTGAAAAAGAGAAGTGTACAGACATCAGCGTCTCAAAGGTATCGGCTGCGGTTGCCAAGTAATTGCCCGCCTGCAGAAGTTGATAACTTGGTGGTTCCTTGGACAGGATCTTCTTTAATCGCGCTGCTCTATTGTTATCGCATATGTTGGTGCAGAAAGTTTTCCATGATTCCCTTTTAGCAGCCCTGGTGAACTTCTTGAAACTTCTTTTACTTTCTTTATAAGATTCCCAGTCTGCTGCTTCGTTGGTTCTTAAAGCCTTATTTAGGCGTTGTCTAGCAACCTTCCTTATTTCATGGAGGTCGCCGTTCCACCATTTTTGCTTAGCGCTTCTAGGTACTTGTTTCAGAGGCGGCCTCAAAGGATTCTATGATGCACTTCTGTACTTTAAGGACTTCTTTGTTTAATAGGTTTGTATCAGTACAGCTGTTAACCTGATTTGGTAATAGCCTTTCCTGAAGATTTCTTGCAAAAATAGACCAATCTGTTTTCCTAGGGTTCCTAATCATTATTTTGAGTTTGGGAACAATTCCAATATCAAAACACAACCACCTGTGGTCCGAAAGGAGATCTATCTTTGGTGGCTTGTTTTCCTCTGCTTTTTCGATTTGTGGAGACTGGGAGCCGGTGGAGGTTGAAGGAATATGGATAGAAATATAGAAATATTGCTCGGGGTGTCTTCGGTTTCTTCTTCCAGCGTAACAGTACAATAATGATGATCGCTACGATTTCAAATATTGACATAGAGTTGGTTATGAGCCCCAGGCTATTTTTAGTTCCAAGAAGCTGTATTTCATTTGTGTTGTTGATATGTAGTTCCTTTACTATCTCGAGCGTAAGTATTTCCTCATAAGCTCCATGAACTGAATCTGAATCTTTATAAAATGTTGTTTCTTTTGAGGTGAAGTTTCTGCAGTCTACGTTTAGAGTTTCGTTGACGAAACCGATGGTGAATGTCCCTGTGAAGTTCCTCTATTCATTATCGATTAACAAAGTGCCGTATATTGATTCAAAAGTAGAAGTCCAGGTTGAATTTCTTCCACAGTGGGTACGTGTGCGCAGGTTGGTGAAGGCAGGTTGTTGGCTTTTCAAGAGCTTTGGTATGCAGTAATTTTCGCTTAGTTCTAATATACAATCCCTATTACAAATGTTAAATTTATTAAAACTATTACAATTTCTTTTAAATACAGTGTAGTACTTTTTTCAAATGCCAATTTATTAATTATGTTTTTGTTTTTTATTGGTTTAATTAATAGCATGTTACATGTTTTTTGGTCAGTTATTGGAATCCCTATTATACAAATTACAGATACATTACTTGATGCAATCTTAACATTAGCAAATTCTATTACTTCTTCTAAATTCATTATGGGTATTTCACTTTTTGTAAACTTTTCCTTTAACATGTTTATTTCTTTTTCAATAAAATTTTAATAAAAATTAGTTTACCAAGCCAGCTTTGGCCCAATGAAATGCATACTCTACATTGATTAATTCTGCTTTAATTATATCTAGTTGAAATTTCAGTTCCCCGTGAGCTTTCGAGTGCGCTTGACATACTCCAGTCAGGTCATACAATTGTCTTCTTTTTTTTCTTTTTTTTCTAAGTTTTTCCCCAAAATTTCAAAACGCGATCGGTCGCCTGATACTGAGGACAAGCAATTGTCCTCAACTAAAAAAATGTCGGTCTCCTATGGCTCGTAATAGCGCACAAGTAAAGGACTCCAGAGCTAATTATTGGAGTCCTCTGCTATGTTTGCCAGATAGCGACGACATGGATGTAGTTATCTCACCAAACGAAAGTGTTAAGAAAGTGTATGTTCCTCCAATGAAACTGCTCCATAAACACAGTGACTTTGTGCATAATTTAATGCTAAAACTTAAAATCAATGACTACTTTGTTAAAAAAATATCGATAGGAATCAAAATAATTTGTGATTCAATTAATTCTTTCAACGCCGTGATAACTAAACTCAAAGAAGAGAACTTTCACTTTTTCTCACACGACAATAAAAGTGTAAACGCTTTTAAAGTGGTTCTGAATGGTTTGGGAGACTCTGACTCACTAAAAACTGAACTTATTAGACTCGGGTTAAAGTGCAGTGAAATGAAAAAAATCGTTAAAAAATATGATGACTGCACGGACTACATATATATAGTTTCGCTGGAGAGTTCCTCAATTAAATTCGGAGATTTAAAAAAACATTATCGCTCCATATTGCACACGCAAGTAACCTGGAGCTTATAAAGAAAAATTAAAAATAGATTGACACAGTGTTTCAACTGCCAAATGTTTGGACACGGTGAAAGAAATTGTCACATTAAAACTTATTGTGCAAACTGCGCTGGTGCGCATAAAACATCTGAATGCACCAATTCAGAAATAACCAAATGTGCAAACTGCAGTCAGAACCACAAATCAACCGATCCTACTTGCATTAGTCGAAATAAATTTCTGGAGTTGAGGGAAAAGATTGTAAATAGAACTTTTCGCACTCAGCCGAAAGTTCAACGAGCTTTGCCTAATGGTACTGACCATCGTCAACAGAAAACGGTCTTACTAAGCTCGCTGACAGATTTTCCCTCATTGCCGTCTAATTCGCAACGCCGTTAGACTGTGCAACGCTCTGAGAACAGAGCACCCTCAACCACTGAATGCGTGGGAGAAAATCTACCAACCACCCGATGATGCGAGTGCAGCTATCGCCAGCGACAACATTCCAAGCAGCAGCTACAACAACAATCTATTCTCCATTGAAGAATTAAATGCACTGGCAATGGAAATGATAACCAAATTAAGTTCATGTAAGACTAAGGTTGATCAATTTAATGTAATCGCATATTTAGCGACTAAGTTTTTGTACTCAAAAAGTAAGTAATTATGATAGGTAGAAACATAAGAATTGTAAATTGTAATGCCAGAGGTATTAGAAATAAAAATATTGAATTTTTAAATTTCTTAAACGTTAATAATATCGATATTGCAACAATAACTGAAACTTGGTTAGGTTCGAGTATTAAGCTATCCACCTCCGAATTCAAATGCTACCTTGTAGATAGAATCGGTAGAACAGGTGGAGGCGTTGCAATTCTTATTAGAAGATCAATTCAACATTCTCTTTTGCCCTTAATAAGAACTCAAGTTCTGGAAAATATAGCCATTGAGGTGAAATTAAGTAGCCTAAAATTGATAACAGTTGTGTGTGTATATCATCCTGGTGGTACTAGCCCGGCAAGTAAACGACAAAGTTTACAAAGTGCATTAAGAAACATTTTAAGCTTATGCGGAGATTTCCTAATTGCTGGAGATTTGAATTGTAGACATAGGGATTGGGGTTGCTTGCGGGCAAATCCCAGCGGCAATTTACTTGCAAATTTACTTGTAACGTATCCAGTATCTGTTCTGAATCCACCTATGTCCCACTTATGTCCCTGTGAATAACCGTGGTAGTCCTTCTGTCGTGGATATATTTCTTACAAATATTTCCTCTGATATAACACAACCAATTTCGATAATGCGCTTAGCTCAGACCATAACCCGGTTCTGTGTGAAATTCGCTGTCACGGGTTAACCAACGCTGAAAATTTTCTTGACCTTAAAAATACCAATTGGGAACGTTTTCGTACTGAGCTGAAAACTAAATTAATAAACATTTCAACTAGCTTAGAAAACGTTACTAATAAAGAAAATGTGGATGACATCGTTCAACAGTTTTCCAATGACATCTTGAGTACCATTGAAACATGCACTCCAAGGATAGCTAAAAAAGACTATTATGTAAAACTTCCGTCTTTCATTCTAGAACTTATTCAAATTAGGAATTCACAAAGGAGAAATTGGCGAAGGTATCGGCAGCCTATACATAAGCAACAATTTTTATTCCTTAATAGGTTAATTGCCCACCATATAAAGTATCATCGTAATCTGGTCTGGAATAGAAAGTTAAATGGTCTCGACAAAGGTGCTAAGCCATTTTGGAATGTAATGAAAACCATTAAAAACAAAAATAGACAAATCCCTGCTATCCAAAGTTCCGGTAATACGTACATCACTGATCTGGAGAAGGCAAATGCACTTGCAACTGCTTTTCTTGAAAATCATGTGGTGTCCCAAAACCTTGGTGATGCACCTACAAATGTACTGGTTAGTAATACTGTCTATGGCTTTGATGATCTATCAACCGATTCACCAGTTAGTGAATTTGTAACAGAGGATGACATACACTTTTTTGTTACTAACTTAAAATTAAAGAAAGTTGAGGGGATTGATGGTGTCCATAATTTATACATTAAAGAGCTACCCAAAATAGGTTTGAAGTTTATGGCATTTATGTTTAATGCATGCATTAAATTACAGTACTTTCCGAATGCTTGGAAGACTGCAAAGGTCGTTCCAATATTAAAACCAGGTAAGCCCGCCGAAAGTCCTATGAGCTACAGAGCAATTAGCCTACTCAGAAACTTATCCAAAATATATGAACAAATCATTAAGGAAAAAATTTTAGAAGTTGTAACTGATCGGAAAATATTTCCAAGTGAGCAATTTGGATTCAGGCGATATCACTCCACAGCTCACCAAGTTGTTAGAATTTGTAAGCACATAAAGCTTAACCGCACGCTAGGCAAATCAACAGGCATGGTGCTTCTAGATATAGAAAAGGCCTTTGACACAGTGTGGCATAATGGTTTAATATATAAAATGCTTAAGTTAAACATTCCTGTTTATTTGTGTAAAGTAGTGCAAAGTTTCTTGCCTGGTCATTGTTTCGGAGTTTTTGTCAATAAAGCGTGTTCTGATCTGTCATATTTTCATTCTGGTGTCCCACAAGGTTCTGTCCTTAGTCCTATTTTATATAACATCTACACGTCAGATTTTCCATTTATACCGGAATGTAAAGCAGCTATCTATGCTGATGACACCGCCGTATTTTCATCGCATGAATTTGCTCTAAATATTGAGACAAATTTAAAAAATGGGATAGAAATACTTCTGCAATATTTCCACAAATGGAAAATCAAAGTGAATGAAGATAAAATGCAAGCAATCTTTTTCACGCGAAAAAGAAAACCTTGCTTTCTCCCCAGTGGTAAAATTCTGGTAAACGGCGTTGAGCTGGATTGGGTACCTTCTGTTAAGTATTTGGGAGTAAACCTCGACACAAGACTGACATTCAACGAACACGTAACTAAAACTATTAAGAAAGTGAATGTGGCAATTAAAATATTATATCCCTTGATAAACCGCAAATCCTTGTTATGTAATGACAACAAAATCATAATTTTTAAGGTAATTTTTCAGGCAATTTTACTGTACTGTTATCAAGTATGGGGTGATAGTGCTAAGAGTCACATTAAACGCTTGCAAATTTCTCAAAATAAGGCGCTTAAAATGATGCTAAATCTTCCGTGACACCATACAACTTTGGATGTTTACAGGAAAGCGAATGTTGAATTGATCCATGACAGAATTGATAAACTTAATACTAAATTCATTACACGTTGTCAATATGCAGATAATATTCTCGTAAACGAACTTTTCTAGTAACAGTACATAGTGTTTATAATTTTTGGCATTTCATGGCTAATTAAATAATTAAGTATATCTTCTTGTTATTTGTCTATATCAGTTAATGTATTTACTTATTTATTATTTGTTATTTATTATTTATTTTTTATTATTTAATTATTTATATATTATTTAATTATTTATTATTTATTATTTATTTTTTATTATTTATTATTTATTATTTATGACTTATTATTTATTATTTATTATTATTTTTTTATTTATTTATTTTTTTTTTTTTTATTTTTTTTTATTTAATATTTATTATTTATTTATCATTTATTATTTATTATTTATTTAATTATTTATTTATCTATTTATTACTTGTTATTTATTATTTATGTGTATATTTATTTACTATTATCATTTCATATATATGCAATATACATATATAAATATATAAATACATATTTTACATTGAAGGTTTTAGTGGTATTTTTCTTCAAAATCAAAATCAAATCAATTAATGTATGGTTCAATGTAATTTAAAATAATATTTCAGTTGATAGATATAATAAACACACTATGTCGAATCTCTGTACTGTAAAATGTGCGATAACAAACCCAAATTGTAAATTCTTTAACCAAATAAACTAACTAACTAACTAGTTGAAATTTCATATTCAATGCTAGTTGCATTTTAATTTCTTCGGCGAAGTTATGATCCGGAGTAGATTGATCACAACACTCCCACTTTACAGCATCCCTACTGGTCCGCCTGTGGGGTTTGCCGTTTTGACCAAGGAAAGTACCGGCAAGCTTACCGGCTCCCGATCACTTCGTCACTGAGTTATCAAATGCTGGTGTTTTCGCATTTGTGTGATCCAGTTGTTTTTTGGTCTGCTTTTTGGTCTCACCTTTCAACATGACAATGAGCTGGTCGTGCTTGAGATGGGTTCTTTTACATGAAGGCTTCCTCGAATATTCGAACTTCTAATTCTATCAAACTTTGTTACTCCTGCTGTCATGCGAAGCATCTTCATCTCAGCTGCCGTTAATTTACCCTCATACTTTTTGTATATTGTCCAGCATTGTGAACCGTATGTGAGCGCCGGATGTACAACTACGGTGTAGAGCTTTCCTTTTCAGCTCAGGGGGCAGACGATCACAGAAGATAGCGGAGTTTCCCGCCGCTGATTGATGTCATCATCACAAAGCCGATGATGTCATCATTGACCAAGCCTTAAAAGACGTTTTCTTTTCCCATATCACTACTTTAGCTTCATCCGTCCACCACCATGTTTCTTTGGCGTGTTGGCAGGGGCCTTTCGACGTTCCAAGCAGTGATTTGGCTCTCCCCCCTGCTTGGGGTCACTGTAGCATTTGGAGAGGGTGCGAGTTTTTTCTATGTAAAGTTCGGAACTGCACCCTTTTTTTTCACAAATTTAAAATACAGAAAAAATATTCTATTCGTCTTTTTCTTTTAAATAGCTGAGTGCAATAATGTGCAAGGACTTTATTGCACTTTTGAAATTGCAATAAAGTCTAAAATGCTTTTTGTCACTTTTGCAAAGCGACATAAGGCCAAATTCGAAAATTTGGGATATTTGACGGGTTTTTATGAATTTCGTCTATTGTACAGTGCGTATTAATGAAGACCTTCTGACGGTGGTTAAATGGTCACAAAAAAACAAGCTAATGATTAACTACAAAAAAAGGAAAGCGATAATGGTAAGTCGTACTAACTTGGATAAGTCATCCCTTCCTAAAGTAGAAATCAATGGAACCATTTTAGATTAAGTAGAAAGTGTTAAAAACCTCGAAGTGACATTTAATCAATATCTCACCTGCGAATCTCACGTGACCAATATTATAGGCAAAGTCTATGGAGCCCTACGTGCCTTAGGTCAAACTGGTAGCTGCCTACCGCTCAAAATAAAAACAACTTTTGTCAAAACACTGCTCCTTCCAATACTACGAGTATTCGTACTATATTCACACCCAATTTTCTGCGACCTAGATAGCAATAGCTCATGTAAACTCACTGTACGAGTAGCTTTCAATAGTGCTGTACGATATATTTATAACATCCGTAGGTATGATTTCTTGGGATGGAATTCAAAAAATATCTCGATTTTAATGTTTTAACTTTCCTTTTTAATCTTAAAGAATCAAAAGCTCCATAATATCTTTTTCATATTCTTCAATTTGCCTCATCCTCATGTCTGCAATTTTGCTTTTCCCATGTGCACCGTTGCAGCATGTGGGCATAATCTAATATCTGAACGCTGGCGAGGCATGGAGCCACAATAAATCTAGGAAAGATAAATTAGCTTTTAATATTATATTTATGGACCGTCTTGCCTGATTGCGTTAAGACAGTGGTTGTTTTATTTTCCTTTTGAAACTTGGGTGATAATCGCTTATTCCTTTTTACATATATAAGTCTCCTGGCGAATATTGTTTAAGTGGGTGTTTATTTTTAATATGATATTTTAAATCGGCAACTTATTTAGTTTTTAATTTTTCAATGTTTTCTTTTCGAACTTTATCGGAAAGTGCCGGATCTGAACTCACACTTCGACCGAAAAATACTTCTACTGGATTTTTATTGGAGACTGAGTGTACTGTGAAATTGTATTCAAAGACTGCTTTTCCAGGAGCTCTTCGAAAGTCCAATGGAACCCATCGGTTTTTAAACATCTCATCAGATCGGCTAGCGTCAAGTGGAACTGTTCGACCTGACCGTTCACGGTGCTTGAGTAAGGGGGTATTTTGAAAATTTGTATTTTTAATTCGTCTTCATGATCGAAGAAGAGTGGAGGAAGAGTGAAAAGATTTCTCATTAAAGTTGTTTCCGGTATGCCATATGAAGAGAGAGTATCTCGTAGGACCTGCCTTACATCTTCAATGGCTTTTGATCTTAAGACTTTAGCTTGGGCATACTTTGAAAATTTGTCAATGGCCGTTAAAATCAATTTTCCTTTGGTTGAAAATACATCCAAGTGGACCATATGTCCCGGATATTGCGGGATGGTAGTTTTTTGCATCTCCGGTTGGCTAGGGTGTCTGTCGTATTCATTTTCTTTACATACCGAACACTGCTTGAAAACTCTTTTTGTTTTCTTGCTCATTGCCGGAAAGTAGAATTTTTCCAGTATTTGAGATTTATTTTCACGTTCGTTCTTATGAACTAGCTTGTGTGTTTGGATTATAATACGAGTATCTTCCTGTTCAGATTCATTTTTTATATCTTCAAATTGTAATTGAGTAAACCTGACCTTGTAACTACTGAAGTTATCGGGGTATATTTCTTGTATCATGCCTATTACCTTTTCTTCAGTTTTAATGCCAATAATGACTGAAGGATTGAGTACTTTTTTTAATATCTGTTTGAGATTTTCCAGGTTAAAGTTTGGCTCTTTGATTATATGGCAATGATAAGTTGAAAAAACAATTTCGAACTTACGACTGGGGATTTCATCTATATCTATGAATGGATGTTTCCGTGATACCGATAAGGTTATGCGATGAGCTTTCGCCACTATGTTATGAGGTTGTTAAGGAGTTAATGTCTGTAATTTTTGGAGCTCTAGAAAAGGCGTCGGCTACAATATTAGTTTTTCCTGGCTTATACTTTAACTGATAATTATACTCGTCTAATATTGCCTTCCACCTTTTCATTTTGCCATTGGGGTTCTTATTGCTAAGAGCATGGGTCAGAGGTTGATGATCTGTAAATATGATAACTTGAGCGGATCCGTACAGGTAACTCCTTAGCGATCCGAAGGCCCATACTATGGCTAGCATCTCCTTTTCAGTGGCTGCATAGCTTTACTCGGTATAGAAGATTATAGCGATTATTTTTTTCTCAAAAATATATTTTCAAGTCTTCATAGACTTGGTCAGACTGATTGTATGCGACTCATTTTATGTTAGCTTATGACCATACGAGGGTTGGTAAATAAGTCCCTGAAAATTAACACAAATTGTGTCGTCACCTTAAATTTAATTTTTTTTTTGTCAAGAATCATCTTTCAAAAGAACGCACCCAAATTTTCAGACAGATCTGTTAAATAGTTTTGTTGTGGCAGCCTAGCATTTTCGTTAAAATGGGAAAAAATGAATTTCGAGTGCTCATTAAACACTATTTTTTGCGAGAAAAAACTATTACGCAAACCAAACAAAAGCTTGACAAATATCATCGATTGGAAAAATTCACCACTGGATTACTCAATTTCAGTGCGGTCGTTCAAGCACAAGTGACGCCGAACTTTCTGGTCGCCCAATTGAGGTCACCACAAAAGAAATGGTCGACAAAATCCATGGTTTGATAATGTACGATCGGCGAGTGAAAGTGCGCGAGCTTGAAGAGGCCACAGGCTTATCACATGGCTCAGTGATTTCGATTTTACATAAACATTTGGACATGAAAAAGCTTTCCGCAAGACGGGTGCCGCGTTTGCTCACAATCGAAAACAAACGTCTTCGTTTGACAACTTCAAAGGTGTGTTTGGCGATGTTCCAGAAAAATTCGGCTGAGTTTTTGCGCCGTTTCGTAACCGTGGATGAAACCTGGATTCACCACAACACACCAGAAACCAAGGAACAGTCAAAACAATGGACTTCTCCTGGTGAATCGAAGCCGAAGAAGGCCAAGGCGGGTTTGTTTTTTGTTTCCAAACATGAAGAAGTGGCATCGCTGAAACAAACGCTTATTTTGATGGGCTCGAGAAATCGTATTATTTGGAGGGCATCAAAAAATTGGAGAAACGTTGGATGAAGTGTATAGAGCTAAAAGGAGACTATGTTGAAAAATAAAATGTTTTTATACCGAAAAGAGTGTTCCTTATTTCATTTTTCAGGGACTTATTGACCCACCATTGTAGATAAAGATACATACACATTAGCTACCAATGAAAAAAAATATCCAATTTCCAAAAAATTTCCTTGCGTTTAGAAGAAAGATAAAAAAAAAGTGCTTTTTTGTGACGGAAAGATTTGTCCGAACTTCTTCTGGCGATAGATTTTCCTTATTTAAAGTTCATTTTCTGTGTACCGAAATTGAATGAGAATCACTAGGTATCCTATTATCGATGCACAAATCTGTAAGGAAATCAATTACTTTTATGGCCTTTAGTATTACCTTGTTGAAGTACATACATTGCTCAACAGCTTCAAATCGACACTAAAGAACCGCTTCGAATGAATGACAATCGGCTGGTGGTGAATTTGGAGCAGAAACTCATTTAACAAATAATTTGTGTGGTCATCCGAAGTGCTTACTAGCATTTTCTGAACAAGATGCTTAGTAATGTTGCTCTAAAAATTAACAACCATATAATTATTAACACATAATTATTGAATCCAGCACTTAGTTAAGATCTCACCTTGCTCACACACTTATAGGAAGTGTGACAAAAAATTGCCATCAACACTCCTAAAGAAAATAGTGTTGCATAGCACTCATAATTTGTGTCAGCGGGTATGTACTCTTCCCATACTAAAAATTGCCAATAAGTGTTGCACGTAAAATCCAGGCAATAGTATACAACGAACACCAAAACCGACCAGCCAAAGGTATCATTCAAGCAATTCACGATATCATGTAGCTTGGCATAGGCTGACTTCAAGACAAATATCCTAACCGTGTTGTCAATGGCACTGTAATCCACGTCCAGTATTCTGTTTTTTCGGTGAAGCCTGCAATTTGCTATTTGTTTTAACAATAAGTTTAGATTCTCAAATCGATGAGTAACAAGCTCCACATAGATGCTGACTTGAATGAATCTTATCCGTGATACAATTATCGAAACAATTCCATGCCAAAAGAATCCCTTGTAGTAGTGCGAGAGAATAAGGCCCATGTAAAGAAAAAAGTTAAAGAGGACTATAAATGATATAACGGAATATTTTCGAATAAGTTTTCGTCGTGTCGGTTGGAATTGGATCCTGTGCCGCAGTTTGTATCGAAAGATGCTATCGAGTTCATCAAGTTTGGCGAAGAATAGCTGTTGTTCTTCACGTTTGACTAATGACTCAACTATGCTGACAATGTGTCCTGTGATTGCTGAAAGGAACACAGCGGAAGTAACTAAGCTCGAGACAATGAACCCATCACCATAAATATCAATGGTGAAACTGAATATCGTATCTAGAATTAATGCAGATATAGTTATCCAAGAGTAAACGCTTAGAGCATGTTGAGTGCGTGGATTCGATGAAATTGGAGTCAAGCCGAAGAGCTTGCAGATATGATAGAACTTGTTATTTGGATACATTTTAATTTACTGGGCGATACTGATGTCTGTGCATATACACGAATAATTCTGAAGAGAATGATTGATTACTTTTAATGCTTATTATCATTCGTTATAAACCGTAAGAAGGTACAGGAGCAGCTAATCAAATATACATAAGAACATTTTTCATATATACAGAAAGTTTTAAAATCTTGTAAAGTAATCTTTCATTAGTGCTTTCCCTATGGTGTTTTTTAATCCATTATCTATTTTGGTCGGAAACTCCAAAGGCGGTGGTGGTTGTTATACCAATTGTTGTTTCACAGTTTGTGGTCTGGGGGTGTCCAATTTGGATAAAAGTTCGTTGTTTAATTTATTGATTTGTCGATTTTTTGATTAGTATGCAAGATAAACACTAATGTGTTTTGCTTGACTTGACCATGAGTTTTGAATTCATGAGACGACCATTTAAGTCTAAAATTCTATGTGTTCTAGTGTATAAGTCCTCAGAGATATTAGTACTAAACTTGTTATAGAACGACAGAAGAAAAATTTTATTTGTATGAAAGAAATAAAGAGAATTTGGTTACATTAGGTTCTTATCGTCTGAGTATGGGTTTCTGAAGAGTTCCAAAATATTTTGATTTCGATTCAAATTAGAATTATTGAAATTGGAGCAAATATGATGCAGATGGAGTCAAGTTGATATGGTAAGAAAAACTCCAGCTGGTTATGAAAGTAACCTACTGGTCCAAGCCCAGATAAAGCAGAAGGGTTTGAGGCAATAGACTTTTCCTGTCCTCAGTAAAAGCCCAACCTATTAGTTGCAGATTTAGCCAGATCATCCTGTCCACGGCGAACAATACATGGACCTGGTCTTTCAAGTGGAGGGTTAATCGTGCGCCTAACAATCGAACATAGGAAAAACTAGTCTCGTTATGGAACTTGCAAAATAGCCTCAGATGATGAATGGAAACAATAGAAAGAGTACTCGGAATTGTATTATACAAGGAATATTATTAAGTGCGCAACTAAGTTCTCAATAGATGGCTCCAGCAGTAAGTGCTGGTCGATTTTGACATATCCAAAACATCATGAACCGAGCTTAGATATAAGGTAAACAAACTGTTTTGACACATTAGTGATTTTGTTTTGGCGTCATATACTTTTGGTTGTGTGAAAATGTCTGAAGTGTTGATTTTCTTCTTTCATTCGTAGAAAACGGCGGCTGAAGCGCATTGAGAGCTCCAAAAAGTTTACGGAGACGCTGCTCTAAGTGAAACAACGTGCCGTGATTGGTTCCGTCGTTTCAAAGATGGTGATTTCAATGCTGACGACCGTCCGCGTGAAGGAAGGCCAAAATCCTTCGAAGACGCTCGATGATCCGTGCCAATCGCAAGAACAGCTTGCTACAGCACTAGGAGTTACCCGTCAAGCCATTTCCAAGAGATTGCATGCGTTTGGATTGATTCAAAAACAAGGAACTTGGGTTCCTTATGATTTCAAGCCAAGGGACGTTGAGCGTCATTTTTCGCTTGTGAACACCTGCTCCAGCGGCAAAAAAGGATGGGTTTTCTTCATCGCATCGTAACGGATGATGAAAAATGGATTCAATACAGCAACCTGTATCCTGTTAGGAGACTTCAATGCAAAAATTGGAAGAAAACAGCACATATAAAACATAGCAGGAAAATACTCGTTAAACACAAAAATCACCTTCTTCGTTAGAAAAGATATACACAAGGGAAACATTGAAGTGGGCGCTGTGGCTTAGTGGTTATCACTGAGCTGGAGACTGAAGGTTGAAATCCCAGAAAATACAAAAAAAAATATATATATATATTGTAACATGCGAGCTACGGCTCGAGTAGATAAAACAATTATTCTGTGAAATTTATTTCTTTATTTTCTAGTCTATAGAACAATTCAAGTTCACACTATACTATTCTTCGCAAATTCTTTTCTTACAAGGTCTCTTTCCTCTCAAATCACTTTATCTCCTTTCAATTACTTAATTCACAAATCCAAACTAATTACTTTTTCTTGTTCACTCTCAACTTTCAATTTATCACCAAATTACAACTTCGCCCATTATCACTTTTCCAATCTCTTCGCCACGGTTCTAAACCAACTGTGTCTTTTTTTGATCGCCACCTTTCCTTATATAGCAGAAGTTTCTGATAGCCAGAAACTTCTAGCAAATTCTTCGACCACTGGAACAAGAGAAATAATTCTTGCAGTTATAATTCCCTTTTATCCCTGATATTATTCGTCTCTTTCGTTGACATGAGCTGTGGAGACTTCGTCCCAGATACGAACCTCGAATGAAAGGACAGTTCGAACCAAAATTCTGCCAGAATGGAAAGTCACTTCGGAATTTGCTGCATAGACATAGGAGCGTAGCTATTATTATGCTACAATATATTGTAATATGCGAGCTACGGCTCGAGTAGATAAAACAATTATTCTGTGAAATTATTTCTTTATTTTCTACTCTATAGAACAATTCAAGTTCACACTATACTATTCTTCGCAAATTCTTTTCTTACAAGGTCTCTTTCCTCTCAAATCACTTTATCTCCTTTCAATTACTTAATTCACAAATCCAAACTAATTACTTTTTCTTGTTCACTCTCAACTTTCAATTTATCACCAAATTACAACTTCGCCCATTATCACTTTTCCAATCTCTTCGCCACGGTTCTAAACCAACTGTGTCTTTTTTTTGATCGCCATCTGTCCTTATATAGCAGAAGTTTCTGATAGCCAGAAACTTCTAGCAAATTCTTCGACCACTGGAACAAGAGAAATAATTCTTGCAGTTTTAATTCCCTTTTATCCCTGATATTATTCGTCTCTTTCGTTGACATGAGCTGTGGAGACTTCGTCCCAGACACGAACCTCGAATGAAAGGACAGTTCGAACCAAAATTCTGCCAGAAGTAATCTTTCATTAGTGCTTTCCCTATGGTGTTTTTTAATCCATTATCTATTTTGGTCGGAAACTCCAAAGGCGGTGGTGGTTGTTATACCAATTGTTGTTTCACAGTTTGTGGTCTGGGGGTGTCCAATTTGGATAAAAGTTCGTTGTTTAATTTATTGATTTGTCGATTTTTTGATTAGTATGCAAGATAAACACTAATGTGTTTTGCTTGACTTGACCATGAGTTTTGAATTCATGAGACGACCATTTAAGTCTAAAATTCTATGTGTTCTAGTGTATAAGTCCTCAGAGATATTAGTACTAAACTTGTTATAGAACGACAGAAGAAAAATTTTATTTGTATGAAAGAAATAAAGAGAATTTGGTTACATTAGGTTCTTAGATGGAGTCAAGTTGATATGGTAAGAAAAACTCCAGCTGGTTATGAAAGTAACCTACTGGTCCAAGCCCAGATAAAGCAGAAGGGTTTGAGGCAATAGACTTTTCCTGTCCTCAGTAAAAGCCCAACCTATTAGTTGCAGATTTAGCCAGATCATCCTGTCCACGGCGAACAATACATGGACCTGGTCTTTCAAGTGGAGGGTTAATCGTGCGCCTAACAATCGAACATAGGAAAAACTAGTCTCGTTATGGAACTTGCAAAATAGCCTCAGATGATGAATGGAAACAATAGAAAGAGTACTCGGAATTGTATTATACAAGGAATATTATTAAGTGCGCAACTAAGTTCTCAATAGATGGCTCCAGCAGTAAGTGCTGGTCGATTTTGACATATCCAAAACATCATGAACCGAGCTTAGATATAAGGTAAACAAACTGTTTTGACACATTAGTGATTTTGTTTTGGCGTCATATACTTTTGGTTGTGTGAAAATGTCTGAAGTGTTGATTTTCTTCTTTCATTCGTAGAAAACGGCGGCTGAAGCGCATTGAGAGCTCCAAAAAGTTTACGGAGACGCTGCTCTAAGTGAAACAACGTGCCGTGATTGGTTCCGTCGTTTCAAAGATGGTGATTTCAATGCTGACGACCGTCCGCGTGAAGGAAGGCCAAAATCCTTCGAAGACGCTCGATGATCCGTGCCAATCGCAAGAACAGCTTGCTACAGCACTAGGAGTTACCCGTCAAGCCATTTCCAAGAGATTGCATGCGTTTGGATTGATTCAAAAACAAGGAACTTGGGTTCCTTATGATTTCAAGCCAAGGGACGTTGAGCGTCATTTTTCGCTTGTGAACACCTGCTCCAGCGGCAAAAAAGGATGGGTTTTCTTCATCGCATCGTAACGGATGATGAAAAATGGATTCAATACAGCAACCTGTATCCTGTTAGGAGACTTCAATGCAAAAATTGGAAGAAAACAGCACATATAAAACATAGCAGGAAAATACTCGTTAAACACAAAAATCACCTTCTTCGTTAGAAAAGATATACACAAGGGAAACATTGAAGTGGGCGCTGTGGCTTAGTGGTTATCACTGAGCTGGAGACTGAAGGTTGAAATCCCAGAAAATACAAAAAAAAATATATATATATATTGTAACATGCGAGCTACGGCTCGAGTAGATAAAACAATTATTCTGTGAAATTTATTTCTTTATTTTCTAGTCTATAGAACAATTCAAGTTCACACTATACTATTCTTCGCAAATTCTTTTCTTACAAGGTCTCTTTCCTCTCAAATCACTTTATCTCCTTTCAATTACTTAATTCACAAATCCAAACTAATTACTTTTTCTTGTTCACTCTCAACTTTCAATTTATCACCAAATTACAACTTCGCCCATTATCACTTTTCCAATCTCTTCGCCACGGTTCTAAACCAACTGTGTCTTTTTTTGATCGCCACCTTTCCTTATATAAGTTAACATCGTCAACCACTCGCACGCGCAGCGGAAATGCTGACCTAGCGTCTGGGGCGAGAAACGAATTTCCAGGGAAATTCACGTTGGGAAATAAAATGCAAGCTAGGGAAATCAACATTGCAATAAACTAATGAAAATGCAACCTTCAATAATTTTACTTGTACGAGTCTTCTTTATTTTTAAGTTAGTCTTAATCGATACTTCATACAATAAAGGACAGGGCAATCTGCCCTGAAAAGTATTTTTTTTAAATAATTTCGGCGTAAATTCTATTAACTGGCGCCCGAGCAGGGACCGTGCGGTTTTACTAAATAGTCAATACGCGTACGAATAATAAACGCACTTATAAACTAAAATAATCGTGGAAATAGTGCTAGTGAGAAAAATATAGTGGACACCAAGCCGCGAAATCATCGCTAGTGCGTGAGACAAAATAGTGGACACCAAGCCGCAAGTTTCATAGTGGACACCAAGCCACGAAATTTTCACTATAGTGCGTGTAAGCAACAAAAGTGGACACCAAGCCGCAAGTTGTGTAAAGTGGACACCAAGCCACGAAATTATTGATAGTGCGTGTAAAACAAAGTGGACACCAAGCCACAAGTTTCGTAACGTGGACACCAGGCCACGAGACTGATTAGTAATTGTGTAGGGGAAAAGAGGCCCCCGAGTAATCCTGTAAAACAGGGATAAAAAGGAGTTCCGGAATAGCGAACAGCCGCCCCAACCAACAGCCACGGTCCAGAACCCATCTTCGTTATGAGAATTGAAGCCGTTATATTTCTGTAAGAATATTTTTGTCCTTTGTAATTTGTAATCGATTTTGTAACATCCTAAGACTCAACTAGAATAAGATCCAAATTTTAATTTCTGTAAGAACATTTTTTTTTTTTTTTATACATAATTCGTAATTATTTGTGTAACAACTTAAGACTCATCTAGATTAAGACCCATTTTAATTATTTTTGATTCAATTTCAATTGCGAATCTCGGTTCACATTCATTGACTTAATTTCAATCACAAAAATTTCAAAATGTCGAACCCAAATAACTTAATCAGACCAGCCCGCTTAGAAGTACCAGGAGAAAATGCTGCTCCTCCTGCTCCTCCTGCCCCCTCCTTTACAAACCAAATAGACGATAACTTGGTACATCTCATAACCAGACTCGTAACCGAAACACTACACATTCAGGGACGACAGATATTTAATTCAATTATGAATCCAGCCTCAGATATCAATAATGATATTGATCAACCGATTAACACCACTGATCAGAATCTTTCCGACATGGACAAAGTTCCAGATGTGGTTAAGAGTTTGCGCGAGTTTTCAGGTGAAGCTCAGGAGTTCAACTCGTGGAAGAAAAGTGTTGAAAGAATACTTAAGATCTACGAGCACCTCAAGGGTACTCCAAAATATTATGGCATCTTGTCCGTTATTAGAAATAAAATAACAGGCCATGCCGATATAGCGCTCGAATCATATAATACCCCTTTAAACTGGGAAAAGATTTCTAAATGTTTGACTCTGCATTATGCAGATAAAAGGGATCTAGGGACACTCGAGTACCAAATGACGACTTTGGTACAGGGTAACAATACAATACCCGAATTCTATCAAGCAGTTTATCATCATTTATCTCTGATTCTTAACAAACTCGGTTGTATTGACATGAGCCATGAGTCGTTAAATAACATGACTCAATGTTATAGAGATAAGGCACTTGATACTTTCGTTAGAGGGTTGAAGGGCGACCTTCCCAGATTACTCAGTATAAGGGAACCCGCAGATTTGCCGCAGGCTCTGCATCTTTGTCTTAAACTCCAAAATGTTGACTTCAGAACTCAACACGCCAATAATTCCCAATCAACAGCTCGGAAAACCTTCCAGCAAACACCTCCACCGGTTCCTCCTAGAAGATTCAATCCTCCACACCCAGTTCCTGTTCCAGCCCCAAGGCGAGAGTTCTTTCCACAATTGCTTCATAACCCTAGTCAACCTCAGCAACCCCAATTCCACAGGCAACCACAATATCACTCTAGGTCTTTCCAACAAGCCCAACCGCAACGGTTTCCACCAAACCAACGCGAACTTCCTCCCAAGCCTATGGACATAGATCATTCCATTAGAACTCAGAGGGTAAATTACCTAAATAGACCAAGAAACCAGCCTACTGCACAGAAGCGAGAGCACTCACAACAAGTTCATCAACCCTATAAAATGCAACGAGTCTACCATACTGAAGAAGCCGTCGCCGAAGAACAAGAAATAGAACAATACGAAGCCACGATGAACCAAGAAGATCAAAACCACGAACAAACACTTACGGAATACAGTGACGACCAAACAGACGAACAATATTTTGATCCACCGCAACAAGTTGATGACATATATTTTTTAGATTAAAACACTCTTCGCTTCCTTATTTCGAGCACGTTGCAAAGAGTGGACAGGTGTATAAATTTCTAATTGACACAGGCTCGAACAAAAATTACATTCAACCACGACATATACGCAATCCTCTCCCCAACAAAAAGATTTTCTATGCTAATTCCGTAGGGGGAAACATTAGAATAACCCACCATAGTCTTATTCCTCTTTTTGGTACTGAAATAGGCCCCTTACAATTTTTTATACTTCCTACCCTTATATCATTCGACGGCATTATAGGGAACGATACCCTTAAAAGCCTGAATGCGGTTATTCACATAAATGATAACTATATGAAAGTTCACCAGAACACTTTTATCGAACTTAAACAGCATCTAACTGAAACCGTAAATAGCGTAAATATCCGAACATCCCATTTGAATGACGAAGACTCTAACTATCTCACTAGAGTTATTGGGTCTTTTCCGAAACTCTTCTCTGATCCTGACGAGAAACTTACTTATGCGACAACTGTGAAAGGAGAAATTCGTACAATAGGTAACGAACCAGTCTATTCGAAATCCTACCCCTACCCAAGAGGACTTAAAGAAGAAGTTGAAAAACAAATCAACCAACTTCTAAATGATAATATTATCAGGCCGTCGAAATCTCCATATAATTCGCCAGTCTGGATCGTCAACAAAAAATTGGACGCTTCAGGCGAAAAAAAATATCGAATGGTGATCGACTACCGAAAACTTAACTCGGTCACCATTGCCGACAGATACCCCATTCCGGAAATCAATGAGGTCCTAGCTAACCTCGGCGACAACAGATGGTTTTCTGTCATAGATTTGAAGAGCGGATTTCACCAAATCAAGCTCAGAGAATCCGATATTGAGAAAACGGCGTTCTCTATCAATAACGGGAAATTCGAGTTCACTCGTCTTCCCTTTGGTTTGAAAAATGCTCCGGCGATTTTCCAAAGAGCTCTCGACGATATCCTAAGAGAGCACATCGGAAAACGATGTTACGTCTACATCGATGATATTGTCATCTTTGGAAAAGACAAGGCTGAACATTTTAAAAACCTGAAAGCCGTCTTTGATACTCTAGAACGCGCCAACATGAAGATTCAGTTGGATAAATGCGAATTTTTCAAGACCGAGGTGGAATTCTTAGGATTCATCATCAGCACTGATGGCATTAAGACTAACCCTAAAAAGGTTCATGCCATTACAGAGCTACCACCCCCAAAAACGCTCAAAGACCTGAGATCTTTTCTAGGTATGTCAGGGTATTATCGCCGATTTATCAGAGATTATGCGAAAATAGCGAAACCCCTGACATCCCTTTTAAGAGGGGAAGACGGACGAGTGTCCAGACATCTCTCTAAAAATAAAAAGATAGATCTTGACGAAAATTGCATTTACTCATTTAACCAAATTAAAGACTCCTTAACTTCCAAAGAAGTAACTCTCACTCACCCGAACTTTAACAAAGACTTCGAACTCACGACGGACGCATCCGACTATGCAATTGGTGCTGTCCTATCCCAGGACAGAAAACCCATAACATTTCTCTCAAGGACACTGACAAAGACAGAAGAAAGCTACGCCACTAACGAGAAAGAGATGCTCGCCATCATCTGGGCTCTAAACTCGCTTAGGAATTTCCTTTACGGATCAAAAAAGGTAAATATTTATACGGACCACCAGCCATTAACATATGCGCTGAGTAATAGAAACACAAACCACAAGATGAAGCGATGGAAGGCAATTCTGGAGGAGTACAACTACGAACTCAAGTACAAACCAGGAAAGGAAAATGTAGTTGCCGATGCTTTATCTCGACTGCCACAAAAAACACAAATAAATTCAATGACCATGACGCAACATAGTGATGAGAGTTCTTCACATAACCTGATACCAGCAGTTGAAGTACCCATTAACGTTTTTCGAAATCAGCTGATTTTAGAAATCGGGGACACAACTAGCCATCAATTCTTAATTCCATTCCCCACGTACCACAGACACGTTTTTGTACAACCCAGTTATAGCAACTCAGATATCATTTCAATTTTTAAAAAATATTTAAATCCCAGTGTAATAAATGGCTTGCAAACAAAAGAAGAAATAATGGGCCGAATACAAAACATTTATCCCGAACATTTTTCCAAATACAAAGTTAGATACACTCAAACAATAGTTGAAGATCTGGCCAACGAAACGGAGCAGGAAGAAAAAATATTAAGTATCCATCGCAGGGCACACCGTAATCCAGAAGAAAACCGCATACAACTTCTTCAACATTTTTATTTTCCGAAAATGGCATCAAAAATCAAAAGACTAGTAAAAGTATGTAGAATTTGCAAAGAAAACAAATATGAACGACACCCAAATAAACCTATCCTTGAACCAACTCCAATCCCTAATTATCCTGGCCACACTCTGCATTTAGATATTTATTCAACGGAAAAAAAACTGGTATTAACCGCCATATGCAAGCTCACCAAGTTCGCCAAGACTAAAATTATCAAGTCAAGAGCAATAACCGACCTCAGGCAACCTCTTCGAGAAATCTTATTCTCTTTCTGCATTCCCGAGAGTGTTGTCATAGACAACGAAAAAGCCCTTAATTCGGTATCCATATTATCCATGATGGAAGACGAGTTGGGCATTCGTATTCACAGAACACCACCCTACAAATCCGAAGTAAACGGGCAGATTGAGCGGTTTCATTCAACTCTCTCAGAGATCATGAGATGCCTCAAGGCTGAAAAGGTATCCCGATCCTTCGAGGAACTGCTCGAAAGAGCCACTAACGAATATAATTTTACAATTCACTCCACAACAGGAAAAAAACCGGTCGAACTCTTCTTTGGTCGATCTCCACAAATAACCCCCGAAGAACTTGATAAAACCAGGCAGAATAATATAGATAAAATTATCCAAAAACAAGAACAAGATTTAAGTTATCATAACCAAACCAGGAAACCATGTAAGATGTACCATCCTGGAGACGTCATTTACATAAAGCATAACAAAAGAATTGGTTCTAAACTCACCGTCCGATATAAAAAGGAAGTAGTTAAGGAAAACAAAAATACAACTGTCGTGACTGAATCCGGCAAAACGATCCACAAAAGCAATATTAGGAACTGAACAATAAATTTCATATCTCTCTTTTCAGACATGCATTATGCATCGCGGAAGCGGAAATCCAAATTTTGGACTTCTCTAATTCTCAATTCGTTTCAATACACACTGGACAAACAAAGATACAGAACGGAAATTTCAAATTAATCCATGACATTGACCTCGACCAATACGACCAACTCTTGACCAAAATTTCTCCAATGCTTAAACTTAACGAAACAAGGAACGATTCCCTTTTCCTATACCTTTCCCATGAGCACGAGCAAATAAAAAATTTGATATCTAACCTAAAACCAAAAAGGGTAAGAAGATCTCTAGATTTTATAGGTTCGACGTGGAAGTGGATTGCCGGTAATCCCGACCACAACGATTTCATTACTATCAAAAGAAAAATGAATAACCTACTTACTAACTCTAACGATCAAGTTGTAATAAATAAATTGCATAATGAAAGAATTAATAACATAACCAAGATTACGAATGAGATTGAATCAATGCTAAAAACCAATAAAAATTTCAACAGAGATGTAATATTAAATATTCAATATAAATTTAAAATTTTAAAAGAAGAATTAGTTAACATTAATTTGGCCATACATTGGGCGAAACTAGGAATTGTTAATTCAATGATTTTATCAAAAGAAGAAATAAGCCTAGCTGTAAAAACACTAAATCAAGAGAATGTCCCTTTCACTACTATAGAAGAAGCTCTTAATTTTGCTGAAATAAAGATAATAACAAACACAGCTTCCATACTTTATATTGTTAATATCCCTACTACCGATCCTTCCACATATGAACGAATATTATTAAAACCTGTGAAGAGAAATGGAGTAGCCATAGAAATAGACTATAAAGAAGTTGTAAGAAACAAAAACGAAATTTTTGGCGTAACTAATGATTGTAAAGTAATAAATAGTGTTTCAATTTGTAATAAAAGAGATCTTATAAATATTGCTAACTCAGCATGTATTCCCAACCTATTAAATAGTAAAATAGCAACATGTAATAAAGTGAATAGTCAGCATATCCCGTCGATCGAGGAAATAACAAGTGGAATGATCCTGCTTAACGACTTTAACGGAACTCTCCAAGTCGAATCCACGCCTCGGAACCTTACTGGTACCTTCCTTATTAAATACGAGAAAACCAACATAACGATAAATAATAGAGTATTTGCGGCATACGAAGCTTCTACACACACCGTTCTTCCAGCCATACTGCAGCCAACACCCATAGAGAACAGATTCCATCGACTATTGTCGCTCGAAATGATGGGCGAACTCCACATCAACAATACCAAAAGTATCGAGTTGCTCAAAAGCGAAAACGAAGCTTACGCATTCATCAGCTGCGGAACAATAAGTCTCATCGGGATTATCCTAGTAATTATCACCATCTATAGAATCATAACAAGGCATTCAAGTAATGAAACCAGAGTCATGATCCAGCAGCAAGAAATTAAGAACATCGAAGCTCCACCACACACTGAAAGTTTACCAAAAGGAAGAATCCAACAAACAAAGTTCAACGACCTTCCTTACTTTTAGGCGATTGAGGACCATCGCATTTAAAGGGGGAAGAGTTAACATCGTCAACCACTCGCACGCGCAGCGGAAATGCTGACCTAGCGTCTGGGGCGAGAAACGAATTTCCAGGGAAATTCACGTTGGGAAATAAAATGCAAGCTAGGGAAATCAACATTGCAATAAACTAATGAAAATGCAACCTTCAATAATTTTACTTGTACGAGTCTTCTTTATTTTTAAGTTAGTCTTAATCGATACTTCATACAATAAAGGACAGGGCAATCTGCCCTGAAAAGTATTTTTTTTAAATAATTTCGGCGTAAATTCTATTAACTTATAGCAGAAGTTTCTGATAGCCAGAAACTTCTAGCAAATTCTTCGACCACTGGAACAAGAGAAATAATTCTTGCAGTTATAATTCCCTTTTATCCCTGATATTATTCGTCTCTTTCGTTGACATGAGCTGTGGAGACTTCGTCCCAGATACGAACCTCGAATGAAAGGACAGTTCGAACCAAAATTCTGCCAGAATGGAAAGTCACTTCGGAATTTGCTGCATAGACATAGGAGCGTAGCTATTATTATGCTACAATATATTGTAATATGCGAGCTACGGCTCGAGTAGATAAAACAATTATTCTGTGAAATTATTTCTTTATTTTCTACTCTATAGAACAATTCAAGTTCACACTATACTATTCTTCGCAAATTCTTTTCTTACAAGGTCTCTTTCCTCTCAAATCACTTTATCTCCTTTCAATTACTTAATTCACAAATCCAAACTAATTACTTTTTCTTGTTCACTCTCAACTTTCAATTTATCACCAAATTACAACTTCGCCCATTATCACTTTTCCAATCTCTTCGCCACGGTTCTAAACCAACTGTGTCTTTTTTTTGATCGCCATCTGTCCTTATATAGCAGAAGTTTCTGATAGCCAGAAACTTCTAGCAAATTCTTCGACCACTGGAACAAGAGAAATAATTCTTGCAGTTTTAATTCCCTTTTATCCCTGATATTATTCGTCTCTTTCGTTGACATGAGCTGTGGAGACTTCGTCCCAGACACGAACCTCGAATGAAAGGACAGTTCGAACCAAAATTCTGCCAGAATGGAAAGTCACTTCGGAATTTACTGCATAGACATAGGAGCGTAGTTATTATTATGCTACAATATATAAACTTTTCTACCTCTCGCGAACTTCTGACAAACATACGGGGGTAAAAATTGACATTAGTATTATTCAATGCTGCTATAAAAGCAATATTCCGTTACGCAGCTGAAATACAAGGGTATACGGATATTAACGATATCGATAAATTACAACGCTTTGTGGATAAAACGCATTGTTGAAACGCGCGAGTGGATATGCGAGTTGAAATGAAAAGACCTTTCTGTTTGGCTGTTGAGACTCCACTGTCCATCCAATCGTTTCCTATGTTTCCTCTATGTCTCATTGTTCGTACCTTACCCATTGTACCGTCAATGGGTCATCAAAGTAATTCGATCCATGTGACGTATTCTTGCACTAGTTTATACGTAACATTTGTAATCGACACTTTGTGACCTTTTCGGTTATTTGTTGCGGGCACTTGAGTGGGTCAGTGTGACTGCACAAGTGTGTCGCCGCTGTGGGTCAGTTGCATATTCGTGGAATAGGGTAGGGTGACAGCACAGTAGGTCAGTTGCATGTTTGCACTGAAATAGTGATATGAGTGACATGTGTCGAATTGGGTTAGGTTGCTGCGTCTTGTGTAGGCACAGTGTTGTGTGTGGGCACAACAGTCCTCCCCCCTTAAAATACGAAAGGCGCACGAGGTTACGAGTGAGATCTTTCGGCGGGAAACATGTAGGAGTCGACTGGACCAAGAGTGGTGATTTTTATTTGATCTATTTGAAAAATTACGATTCATTAGTTAAATTTTTTCTTCTTGGGTTAAGATTATACATTTCAATATTTTTAGACTATATGTTAAAGTTATGATTATACTAAAGTTATGATTATACATGTTGATGGTAATAACATCTACGATATTTGTTTTTGCAAGAATATGTAAATTTACATGCCATTCTGGCAGAATTTTGGTTCGAACTGTCCTTTCATTCGAGGTTCGTGTCTGGGACGAAGTCTCCACAGCTCATGTCAACGAAAGAGACGAATAATATCAGGGATAAAAGGGAATTATAACTGCAAGAATTATTTCTCTTGTTCCAGTGGTCGAAGAATTTGCTAGAAGTTTCTGGCTATCAGAAACTTCTGCTATATAAGGACAGATGGCGATCAAAAAAAAGACACAGTTGGTTTAGAACCGTGGCGAAGAGATTGGAAAAGTGATAATGGGCGAAGTTGTAATTTGGTGATAAATTGAAACTTGAGAGTGAACCAGAAAAAGTAATTAGTTTGGATTTGTGAATTAAGTAATTGAAAGGAGATAAAGTGATTTGAGAGGAAAGAGACCTTGTAAGAAATAAATTTCACAGAATAATTGTTTTATCTACTCGAGCCGTAGCTTGCATATTACATTGGTGTCAGAAGCGGGATAAAACTTATTCTGTGAATAACTATTTCCGTGGTGTGAAATTGCACAATTAAAAAAAAAAAAAAAACGATTTCCGTGTTGAGTTAATTAGTTGCGCAAAATGGGTCGCAAATTGGGAAAACTAACTATAATTCAACTAAAGGCAGAACTCAGTAAGCGGAACCTCGACACAACTGGGGGAAAAGATGCCCTGCTGATTCGTCTGGAAGAAGCAGTAACGCAGGAAGGTGAAAATCCGCACGACGTAGAGATAAAATATTCATGTAATAGATTAAGTAGCCATTAATATAGGTTTTTTTTAAAAAAAAAAAAAAAACTTAGCAAACTAGCCAGTAGATATACGTTGGGCTCCTATTGTTGAGCCAACATTAAATTTATAGTAATAAGTCTAGTTTTAAGCCAATTTGTAAATAGAACGACTAAATAATAAAAATTCCTTAATCTGAATCGAGCGCTTCTCATGCTCCTTTTTCTTTTTTCTGAAAAGATGATGTTCCTCTCTTCTCCTCCGCTCGTATAACACACGAGCAGCTCTAGTCCTTCTATGCAGCGCCGCCTTGTACGCCTCTTGTTTTGCTGCATGTGCTTGCCGGCATTCCTCATCAAACCAGAGGTTTCGTTGTGTTGGCCGGGAGAAACCCAGCACATCAGAGGTGGCATCTCTGATGGCTTGTTGGCAATACTGCCACTGGTCTCCCGCATTTGCTGCTGGCGGCATAGGACTTAGATTATGATTAAAGGAGACTCGAATAGCAAAGGCTCTGGCGGTGTCTTGTGATTGTAGCCGTCCGACGTTAAACTTCCTCACAGTATTTCGTTGATTTCGCTCTGTTTTGGATATCCGCATCCGTACCTTGGCTACTACTAGGTAGTGATCGGAGTCCACATTGGCTCCCCGGAAAGCCCGAACACCCAGAATACTGGAAGAGTGTCTGGCGTCAATCACGATGTGATCGTTTTGGTTAACGGTTTTTTGATCAAAAGATAGCCATGTCCCCTTATGGATATCAAGACGTGGGAACCGGGTACTAGCTGCGACAACATTTCGTCCCGCCGCAAAGTCGGCTAGCCTGAATCCGTTGTCGGATGTGATGTCGTGTAGCCTGTGTTTTCCGACCACGCTACTAAAGACGTCCTCCCTTCCTAGCTTTGCGTTAAAATCACCCAGGACATGGTTAGGGCATTGTTCATACGTGTTGTCCAAGAGCTGGTAGAAGTCATCCTTCGTCGCGTCGTCCATTTTTTCGTGACGGGCGTGAGCGCATATTAGGCTAATGTTGGTGAATTTAGCCTTGACACGGATGGTCATGAGGCGGGGTTGGGGTCAAAATCCCGAAAACTGAAATCCCGAAAATCCAAAATCCCGAAAAACCAAAATCCTGAAAGGCCAAAATCTCGAAAAAAAATCCCGAAAAATTATATGGAATTAAAAATTTGTCAAATGTTTATATATATATATATATTATATCCACAATGCGTAAACAGTAGAATATCTATGGAGGGGGCATGCTGCCCCCCTGCAACCCCCCTGCTTGGGGTCACTGTAGGATTTGGAGTGAGTGCGAGATGTTCACTTTCATTTTCGGGAATTTCGCCTTTCGGGATTGTGGATTTTAGGAATTTTGAGTTCTCGGGACTTTGGGTTTTCGGGATTTTGGGTTTCCCGGAATTTGTTTTCCGGGATTCTGTCCGACTCCCCATGAGGCGTTTACATGCCGGAAACTCAAGACTTCTTGCCTAAGTCTACCGCTTATGACAAATCCACACCCGAATAGACGCTGTCCTTGTTGCCTGTAGCAATCGCCGTAGTAGATGTCGCAGTCTTTCATCCTCCTTTTGCCCTTTCCATCCCATCGCACTTCTTGGATGGCGGTAATATCTGCTTTACAGCATTCTAGGGCCTCTGCAAATTGTTCGACTGCCCGTGGTCTGTAGAGGGACCTAACATTCCACGTGCAGACACGAAGGTCATTGTCCTTTTTACGTTTGCTTGGGTCGTCAACAGTAAAATCATCCGTATCCGAGACTGTTGGTTGCTTCGTAATATCGTTGGTTTGGTCTTTATTATTTAGGGTTTGTGTTTTGGGAGCAGAAGTTGTCTCTTCTCTTTTGTTGTTTTATTGGGTTTGGGGCGCTCAGAGACTTTGAGAGCATCGGCGTAATTTAAATCCGTTTTAGGAATGGAGGTGGTTGGTGCTTGATTTTGTTTTGGTTCTTGGTTTCGTTCTCGATTTTGACTTAGTTCTTCGTCCAGTTTAGGCTCTTGATTTGTTTGTTCTTTTTTGCGTAGCGGTGGGAAACGCTGTAATTTCAGAGTTTTGTAAATTTAGCATCCTTTGTAGTTTGCTGTATGGTTTCCTCCACATAGGGCACATTTAATGTAGTTATCCTTTGACAATTGACAATTGGCAGTCTATTGTTTTGTGCCTACGAGCACATTTGACACATGTTGGATCCCTTATACAGTAATTCTTTGTATGTCCGTATCGTTGGCAGTTGCTGCATTGTGAGATGATTCTTTTCGGGTGAGGGGTCTCAAATGAAATTTTACAGTTTATTAGTGTAGAAATGCTATACATATATGTTTTTATTATTTTCGTAATTTGCTAGCTCTTTGAAAAATAGCGCGAGAGCTTTTTTTTGATACTCTATGTTAGATGTTGTATATTTTAAGAACTTTGTGGCCCAGTCCTTCGAGCTCGCTTCTGATTTCGTTTCAGTCTGCTGAGTAGTGCTTTTGCGAAGTACTACTACTTTGAAACCTCGTTCTGCCTTTGGCTGGAAAGTATAGTATTTCGTATTCCTTTGACGAAACATTTTAACAATCGATGTACATATTATGGAGTTGGTCGGTTGAATTTTAATTTCGTTATTGTTTAGTACTTTTAGTTCGAAATTGCATTTAGGGCGGTATTCGGTGTCTTTATGCATTTATTCCTGGACATAAATTGGTTGAGGTTTGTTATTTTTACGGGATTCTATTTCATTATTGTTATTTTTCGCATTCTCTGTTTGTTTCTTGTTGACTGTATCTTCGTCTGTAGATAGTATTTCGAATGTATTATTAAATTTCAGTTCGCTAGGCTTGCTTAGCCAGTACGAATCTAGTTTTGTTTGGTTTTTTGTTTTAATTTTTTTATTTGTGCTGATGTTGTCGAAATTTTTATTAGGAGGTGTTCTGATTCTTTTTTTGTGTAGTTGTTTGGTTTTGTTTATTTCAGGGAGTACTCTGTTGCTTTTTATATGTTGTCTGTGTGCCAGAGCAAGTGTTGATCGTTATATTGTTTGAGTATGATTATGTCGCAAAAGTAGGTGTAGAAAGTGTGCTGGTTACAGAAGCTGTAGAGGTGGCATTAGTTGTCACAACACTGGTTATTGCAGAAGAACCTCAACTTACGCCAAACTATGCGATAATTCTCGTAACTAGACTTATTGAATTACATCTGTTTACGCTAAAGCTACATACGGAAATTGATAGACTTCCTCATCAACTAACAACAAAAATAAAAAAATAAAAAAATAAAAAATGAATTCCTGGTTTCAATACTGGATAGAAAACTTTGTTAACTCAAATATTGGTTGGACGAGTCCCACCCTAAATTCAAACGTGTGGAGAGTGAAGATTGTAGAAACACTAACGGAAATACTCGTATGCAAGAAGGGCTTCAAAGAAAACTCCAGAAGAGCTATAGAAGTACGCGAGATCTTTACAGGATCTTTTAAATAAGAGCTGTACTAAATTTAATACATTTTAGCTTACAAACAAATTAGATATCCATCAGTAGAAGGCATTGTTTTAAATTTGTCTTTATTTTTTTAATAAAGTTCTTACTTAATTACTTACTTAATATACCCTATTGAACAGGCAATAAAAACTCATTCGACTTTTGTCAACCTCTTACTTTTATTCATTTATACAGGGGGTTTCTGAAATATGTTATGTTTTTCTCCTTCTTCTTGTGGCGTTACATCCTTGGCCTTCTGCACGACGCGCCTCCATTCTGTTCTGTCTAGTGCTGCATAACTCCAATCTTGAACGTTTAGTTTTTGTATATCATTAGTTACGAGTACACCATCTATCCATCTTATCCTTAGCCTGACCTTGCTCTTGCATTTTCCTCGTTTCAGTTGAATAGTTTTTTATTTTCTTGAGTCTTCCATTCTTATTATATGTCCAAGCCATTTTATCTTTTGTGCTTTGGCAAACCGTATTATGTCTCCGTCTCGTGAAAATTTCATTTTCTAATCTTACACCGCATATTCCGTTCGAAGACTCTCAAATTTATTTTATGACCAGACCTTGCTATTTTTGAGTATTTAATGCTATCAAATGCTTGTTTAAAGTCGATGAATAATAAATCAAGGTCTTTGGTGTACTTGTGGCTTTTCTCCATGCTTCGAAAGTCACACTGGTTTTTCCTGTTACTTCTTCAGCGATTAGTCCTCTGCCATGTATTACATTGGATACCATTATATATGCAAGATTTAGAAGTGTTATTCATCTGTAGTTGCTACAGAGTGTTTTATCTCCTCTTCTATAGGTATATGTATATGAGACAGATGAGTCCTAGATTCCATCTATTTGGTATTCTCTCCTCATCCTCTGATATTAAGGATCCTTGCATACGTTTAGTCTTGGCTGGAATTCGCTAGTTTCTGTCTTGATTCGTTTGTTAACTTATTTCGTTTTGTTGTTGCTCCAATATACTCTTCTTGAATTTTCAAGATTCTTTTCTTCACAGCTTCTCTTCTCCTTCTTTTGCATAGTTTTCTGGCTTTATATGGTCTTGTGTTTATTTGCAATAGTTGTGTTCTAGATTCATTCTGTTCTTTAATTACCATATGACACTCTGCTTTTCTCATAATTGTTACAGTGCCAATCATATCGGTCGCTGTTTGCGGAATTGCTTTCTCAATAATGCTCCATTCCTCAACTAAGTTTATGGATATATTTTGGGTGTTTATGCCATCTAACTTATTCTGTTTGTACTCTAGCTGGGTCTTTGGATCTTGAAGTTTCTTTGTTCCCATTTTGTTTTGCGTTTGCCTCTTCCTTTTGCGAGGACGAACATTCATTGTCGTATCTTTATTTCACTATCGCAATTTCATCCTCTCTGCGAACATCTTTAATTGATGATGATCTTGAATATAAGTAATCCAATGCACGACAGTTTATATTTTAGAACATTGAATTTCGCGGTAGAGTCGAAAGCAGCTTTAAAATCTGTAAAGAAATCATAGACTTTTTGTTTTTATGCATCGTCAGTTGGGCAATAGCAATCAAATTGTAGATATTGTCAATAGTGTCTTTTTTTACATTTCCGCTTGGTACTCGTTCAGTATTTTATTTCTCCTTACCCAGTTCCTCAACTTCCTTTTGAAAACTCTCTTTTTTTAACTATTGTATCTATAAAATAAATGCCCCTGTAGTTCTCTTTTTTTTAAAAAACCCTCCAAGCGGGTACCGGCCTGTAATAATCACAACAGAAGTATTGTACAATGTCAAGGTGATGGTTAGCCGAAGTCAGAAAGCATAGCAGGAGATTCCTTAACTTCTCAATAGTTTAATTCTATGCATATGCTTTTTGACCATCTGATTGAAGTACATGATTTCAGTGGTAGAGTGAGCATACTCAGTGGAGAAAACCGTGCCCAGGAATGCAAGATGGGTGATTATATCAGCCATCTACGAGCACCTTTAGATGCACAGGTAGGGCCTGTCGTATCTACGGCTTATCCCGATATATCGGCTCTATCGGGACGGACCTCACTTCTGATTTACTTGTGGGACCCAAATCTCAATATATTGTAATTATTATTATTATAATTTTATTAATATATAAGTAAATTACAATATTAATCTTAGTACTATAGCACTAGATACCAGGGCTTTCAGCTAGTTATATATATAAATACAAATTAAAGAGAAAGTATAAAATGAATATATTACTACAAGTTCTTTTCAATTTTAAGAGTTGTTAGAAGTTTAAATACATTTTTTATGTTTTGTTCTAAGGGAACTTTTAAAAGATTATCTAGTTGGTTTTTGGCAAACAGTTGCATGATAGTTGAATTTATTGCGTCGCATTCAGATGTTAGGTGTTTTATCGTTAAATGTGCGTTTTTCTGACAAAAGATGCATAATGGTGGTTGATTTTTTGTAATTATATGGCTGTGAGTGATGTTTGTGTGTCCCATCCGAAGTCGTATGAAGGTCCTTAACATGTTTAATGGGATATTCACTGGATAGGGTGCTTTTTCGGCTTTAGGATTAATTGCCGAGTAGTGGTGAACATAATCATTCCAGTTATTTTTTCTTTCCCTTTCAAATCTTTGAATCAGTTTTATTTTAAGATCTTGCTTATTATAGGTGTAGAAATGAACAGTGGGTCGTTTAAAGCTGCTTTTGCAATTGTGTCTGCTACTTCATTGCCTTTAATGCCGACGTGTCCTGGTATCCAAACAAGTCTTAGCCTTTTGTTGTAGGTAATCAGTTTGTCTCTTATCTTTTCGATGATATCGGTTCTGTTGTTAACGTTTGTAAGGGCTGTGACACTCACTTTTCGACCCATAACACGTTTACCCAAGTCGACTTATCTCTAGTATCCCCAGCACTACTTTTAAAAACTTCATGGGGAATTGATTCGGATCTTCACGGCAGCGACCATTATCCCATAATAACAGAAATCAGTCTTTGCAATCAGGAAAAACAAAAATTAACATTAAGAAGGTTTCTATTAGATAATGCTAACTGGGACCTCTTCCGGACTGAAAATTCAACTTTCCTATTGGATAGAGAAATTTCGGTTAACATTAACAAAGAGGCCGCTATTATTCAAAAATCTATTCGATTTGCTGCAAATATTGCTATTCCTCAATCTGAAGACCAATCGAATGACAAATCGATTAAACCCATTATTCCTTGGTGGAACAAAGATATCAAAGAGCTAAGACAAATTAAATAAACTGCTTGGAAAATGTTTAAGAAATACCCAAACGATTTAAACCTGATTGCATATCGCAAGGCGAATGCAAAATTTCGAAAAGAGGCAAAAAAAGCCAAAATTGAAAGCTTCGAAAAATTCACCTCTAATATCAACCCAAATGCTTCTTCGAAGAAACTATGGGCTGATATTAAAAGCCTCACTGGTAGCTATAAACCTCCCTAATAAAAATTATTAAAACACCATCTCAAGACTTATCCTCCCCACTCGAAATTGCAGAATTCTTTGCCAGTACTGGCTAGACGACTCAAACTTTCACTCAGAATTTCTTCTCGAAAAAAGGAGGAGTTAATTGGAACTCCCATTAATATAATCGAGTTTGAAAGTTGTCTCAGCTCGACCAAGGAAAACACGCTAGGATTTGACCGCATATCATACATTATGCTTAAAAATACCTCCACTTTATTAAGAAAACGTCTTCTTAACTTGTACAACCACATTTTTGAACGTAGAGTCATCCCCCAAACGTGGAAGACTGCAAGCATAGTTCCTCTACCAACCTAAACCAAATAAGAAACCACCGAAACATCCGCATATCACCGAATATCTCTCCTACTGTGCGTAGGAAAACTTTTGGAAAAAATCATATCCAGACGGTTTATTGGCTTATCGAAAAAAACAATCATGTCAACATAAATCAAGTGGCCTTTAAACATGGCCGATGTACCATGGATGCAATTTTACACCTTGATGATTTTATCTCCTCAGCCGTATCTGAGAAAAATCACACATCCTTTTTATGCATTGATTTCGAAAGAGCTTTCGACCGTATCGGAATCCATACAGTTTTGAAACAACTAATGGAGTGGAAGATCGGTCCAAAATTTTTCAAATATATAAAAGGACACTTGGGGTGGCCGTGGTGCAGTGATAACATCATCGCTTGTCACGCTGTTAATTCACGGTTCGAATCCTGAAGTCAAGAATCATCTATTTATTTCGCACGAAATAAATAAAAAGTCGATCACTTGCGAAAGCTAAGTCAACTCTACTGTGAAGGCATAACACTGGCAGTAGGGTGGTCACATGGCTAAAATGCAACTTGATCGTGATGATGACCTCAGGAGGACGGAAAAAAATACTGTGAATCATAAGCAACGACAATGATAGCGAAAGACAAACAAAATACTCCCCAGTTATCTGGACAGCCACCCTTGGAGTTTACAGAAACTTAATACCACCTGAGTTTCAAACCACACCACTCTGTCTTTCTCTCTGTCTCTTCCCCTTTCCATAAAACGTACGTGTTCTAAAAAAAATTAGTATAAGGGTATTCATATCCCCTTTAACACGTGCAAATTATAAAAGAAAAACAAAAAAACAATAAAAACCGGTCTACCCTCAATCTCAGAACGTATTACATACCTCACCGCCCTCATTATGCAGAAGCCAAACAAATTATATGCTCCAAGAAGACTAGAAAATACCCATCTTCACTTTCAAAATCGCTTCTTTATGCAAGATTATTCAACATCCCAATCTCTATTCAATCAAAAGAGGATCGCTTCATCTACCTTGGAACCTTCCTAAGGCCATCATTTGCACCGAACTCCAAAAATATGCCAAGAAGAATACAAACAGCAACATATACAGAGCAATGTTCAGAGAAATTGCTGCGAAATACAAAGCACTTAATTGGAACTTCTTCTTTACGGATGGCTCAAAAATTACACTTGGAACATCTTTTGCAGTAGAAAATGAAAAAGGAGTAATAATCTCTAAGGGCCTCTTACCTGAATTCTCCTCCGTTTTTTCCGCTGAAGCGGTTGCCATTTTAAAAGCCATCCTGCTGACGAATAACAAGAAGACTGTTATTTTTACAGACAGCCTATCAACAGTCAGTGTTTAACGACTTTTTTTTAGTAAAAAGTGTTCACGGATTCTGATGAAATATTCATAATAAAACATAATCAGCGCCGTAAATATATTTGAAAAAGCAGTATATGTTTTTTTGTTTTTTTTTTTTAGAAGAAAACGTCCCCAAGCATTACAGAAGAATACTCTTCACTAACAATAAATTATATGTCGTGACCCAAAAAAAAAAAAAAACTGTAAATTCCATATTTTCTTTTCGAAGTCCAAAACCTTAAAAATATGCTTAAAATCTAACTTAACATTTAGAGGCGTAAACTCTAGGTTGCAAAGACAATAGTACAACATGGTAATTTTATATTCATTACATATATGTTTGCAGCCTGCCACCGTAAGCGCTGCACTGCTCAATACATACATATTACACTCTCTCTCGATCGTGTTAAAAAAAAATGTTCCGACAGCATAGCTTTATTGCTGATAATGCTAAGCTTGTTGTTTACCAGCAGAGAGTGTAAGAGCATGATTTATCTGGGTGAGCTGTGTTGACGTACCATTGTTGCCATGCCGATGAGAAGATGTATCTCCTCCCATCTAAAGAATGAACTCAAATGGGTGAAGACATCTTTATGTCCATTGCATGTTTGACGTTTTTCTTTCAGTGCTGATTGAAAATTTAGTTAAAGGATTTAGATACTGGGGCGCATGTGTGCTATTTCAACAAATTTAATTTAAATTTTTAGTTAATAATAACTGTTTATGATACTGCAAAAAAAATTTACAAAATATACAAATGATGTATATACGAATTACTACCAAATAATTATCAAATTTACAATTATCTTAAACGTTATTATAATTTATTTTTTTCGTTTTTATCTTACTGTTTTTATTTTACATAGTTTTTCTTATTTTTTTTTTTATATTTACATAATTTTGTACTGTATTATTAGATCTGTCATTTTGAATAGCACACAAAAAGTATTTTATAATTAACGTAAGTGTTTATTTTTTTCTTTGTTTACATAAATATTTTTTTTTTTAGAAATATTATTATATGCGAGGGCGGGTCAATAAGTCCCTGAAAATTAACACAAATTGTGTCGTCACCTTAAATTTAAGTTTTTTTTTGTCAAGAATCATCTTTCAAAAGAACGCACCCAAATTTTCAGACAGATCTGTTAAATAGTTTTGTTGTGGCAGCCATTTTATATAGACGCCTACTAGCATTTTCATTAAAATGGGAAAAAAATGAATTTCGAGTGCTCATTAAACACTATTTTTTGCGAGAAAAAACTATCACGCAAACCAAACAAAAGCTTGACAAATATTATGGGGACTCTTCACCATCGATTGGAACCATTCAAAACTGGTTTACTTAATTTCGGTGAGGTCGTTCAAGCACAAGTGATGCCGAACTTTCGCCCAATTGAGGTCACCACACCAGAAATGGTCGACAAAATCCATGGTTTGATACGCAGGCTTATCACATGGCTTAGTGATTTCGATTTTACATAAATATTTGGACATGAAAAACTTTCCTCAAGATGGGTGTCGCGTTTGCTCACAATCGACAACAAAAGCATTCGTTTGACAACTTCAAAGGTGTGTTTGGCGATGTTCCAGAAAAATTCGGCTAAGTGCTGGATGAAACTTGGATTTACCACAACACACCAGAAACCAAGGAACAGTTAAAGCAATTGACATCTCCTGGTGAATCGAAGCCGAAGAAGGCCAAGGCGGGTTTGTCAGTAAACAAGGTCATGGCGACAATTTTTTGGGATACGCGCGGTGTTATTCACATCGATTACCTTAAAAAGGGTAAAGCGATCACCGACGCATATTACGCAAAGCTGCTAACTCGATTCCAAGCCGATTTGAAGCAAAAACGGCCGCATTTGGCGAAGAAAAAAATTATTTTTCACCTGGACAACGCACCGGCGCACGAGTCCGCAGTCGCAATGGCAAAATTGCATGAGTTAGGCTACGAACTCCTCCCTCACAAAGCATATTCCACAGATTTAACCTCTGCGACTATTTCTTATTTCCAATCATGAAAAAATGGCTCGCAGGTAAGAGATTTGGGTCGAATGAAGAGGTCATCGCTGAAACAAACTCTTATTTCGAGGGGCTCGAGAAATCGTATTATTTGGAGGGCATCAAAAAATTGGAGAAACATTGGATGAACTATGTTGAAAAATAAAATGTTTTTATACCGAAAAGAGTGTTCCTCATTTCATTTTTTAGGGACTTATTGACCCACCCTCGTATTTGCATTATATTTCCGAAAACAAAAAAAAATTCTAAAACAATACTTTTAATTCAAAAAAGGTAATAAAAATAATTTTCGCATGTAAATTTGGTTAAGTTTTAAGGGACGATGTTGATTTTGAATTAAACACAAATTATTTAGGAAATTACTGTCATTTATTTTTATTATGATAATATTGGTATGGTTCAATTATGTATGGAACAAAATATCGGCCAAAATATCCGATGGTCCAAATTTTCGATGACGCTGAGGCATAATTGAGGTTCTATGCCGTTAATGTGCCGAATTATCTCATCCTTTAGCTCTTGAATTATCGCTGGCTTATCGACGTACACCTTTTCTTTTAAATAACCCCAAAGAAAGAAGTCCAACGGTGTGAAATCACATGATCTTGGCGGCCAATTGACATCGCCACCACGTGAGATAACACGGCCATTGAATTTGTCGCGCAAAAGAGCCATTGTTTCGTTAGCTGTGTGGCAAGTGGCACCTTCCTGTTGAAACCACATATCGTCCACATCCATATCTTCCAATTCGGGCCATAAAAAGTTCGTTATCATCTCACGATAGCGAACACCATTCACAGTAACTGCCTGACCGGCCTCCTTTTGGAAAAAATACGGCCCGATGATGCCGCCAGCCCATAAACCGCACCAAACAGTCACTCTTTGTGGGTGCATTGGTTTTTCGACAATCACTCTTGGATTATCATTCGCCCAAATGCGGCAATTCTGCTTATTGACGAATCCACTGAGGTGAAAATGTGCTCATCACTGAAGATGATTTTCTTCGAAAATTGATCATCCACTGTTGCCATTTCTTGCCACCATTGTGACCATTGACGACGCTTGAAATGGTCAAGAGGCTTTAGTTCTTGAGTCAATTGCACCTTGTAAGGGCGTAAATGCAAGTCTTTATGTATAATGTACATCAACGACGAGCGTGAGAGGTGCAATTGTTGGGCACGACGACGAGTTGAGGTGGATGGCTCTTCAGCCACACTATCGCGAACAGCAGCAATATTTTCAGCAGTACGAGCTGTACGAGCATGCACTGGTGTTTTCACATCTCCTACAGACCCGGTTTGCACAAATTTTTGCACGATTTTTCCGATTATACGCACATTTGGACGATTAAATTGACCGAAAGAATCACGAAATGCACGATATGCATTTTGATTTGAACGCCCATTTTCATAATAAGCCTGAATAACTTTAACGCGTTGCTCGATTGTGTATCTTTCCATGGTTTAAATTGAGTTAGTCTGAAATTGAGAAATGTCAAATGAAATGCAGAAAAAAACTTGACGTTTAGGTGTGGTTCACATTCAACATCGGCCTTAAAATTTAACCACCCTTTATTTAGGCAGTTAGTTTTCGAATGACTTAGAAAATCTCCGAAACAGTTTTCCTTGCCTTTAATATATTCGATCTGGAAGTCAAACTCATCAAGTTTTATTTTCCAACGCTGCAGCTTACAGTTGATTTCTTTTAAGTAATTTAACCAAACTAAATGTGGTATGGCCGAAAATACTGGGTAGCCCAGACTATTGAGCGAAGTTCGTGACAGTTGAAGGTTCTGGATGCTTATGCTGTAGGATGACCATTTTGAGAAAGAACTGCCCCTAATGCTGCATCTGTTGCCAAATTAAATGTTTTTCCAAAGTCTGGGTCAAATTAAATGTTTTTCCAAAGTCTGGGTATGCTAAAATAGGACAGGTACATATAAGTTCTTTAAGCTTGTTAAATGATTCTATGTACTGTCTATCTGAAATGTTTATTTTTTTTCATTTTTTCTAAGGTATATAGTTATTGATAGAGCTAACTTAGAGTAGTCCGTAATGAACTTCCTGTAGAAGCCTTTAATTCCCAAAAAGGTTTTTTTTTTTTTCATCTGCTTGAGGTATTTTAATTTGGGTTGAGTTGTATACTTTTGTCGGAAATTATGTGTCCAAGATACTCAGTTTTCTTTTTTAAAAAGCTACATTTATCAACCTGGACTTTAAAGTTGTATTCTAGAAGCCTTTTAAATATTTTAGTGAGAGAATCAATATGCTCTTGAGGCGATATTGAATAGATGAGTACGAGTATGTCATCAAAATATACCACGCACATTTTCCTATTCTAATCATGTAGAACCTAGTTCATCATTCTCAGAAAGAAACTTTCGCCACTTTTGTTGACCTGAATTATCAATTTTTTTTGGGACAACCCAAATCGGGGCTGTCCACCAGCCACCATTAACGATGATTCCCTAACTAAGCATTTCTGAGATTTGCTTTTCGACTTCCTGTTTGTGCGCTTCGGGATATCTGTATGATTTAGAAAATACAGGTCTGTCGTTTTTTGTTGGAATTTTATGAGTGTATTTAACCACAGATAAAAAACTTTCTAAATTTGCGTAAAGTTGTCGATAAAGATTTGATTTATTCCTTGTTCAAATTGTCTAGCTTTAATTTATCTGTTATATTATTAATGTTTGGGTTACTAAAATTAATGTCTATTATATTTGCACTGTAGATTAGGTTAGGTTAGATTGGGGGAGCTGTGCGTCCCAAAGAGAGCTTACACGGGGTCCTATTGTTCCATTATGATATCCCTTGGGTGTTATACCCCATCTAACACAGTTTGTATGATAGTTAGCTGGTTCTTACTTGAACCAGCTTGTGCTCCTTATGAATCTCTTTATGTCCATCAACGAAGCATGTGTCACCTCACTCAGTTTTCCATATGGAGGAGGCGACGGTTGTGGGGATTAGGGCAACCGCAGAGTAGGTGTTTGATGATTTCAATTTCTTCCTCATCTTGACAGCTCCTGCACTAGTCCGGGGAGTTTATGCCCAGCCTTTTGGCCATAGTGCTGATTGCACAATGTCCCATCAGTACACCTATCAAGATGTGGATTTCCTTTTCCCCATAGCTAGTAAGCATTTTATCTATCTTCCTTCTTTTGGTGAATAGGACCAGTTCAGTCTTATCTGTGTTGACTTGTAGTTCATTTGGTTCCGCCCATGAGGAAAGCACTTTAAGTGCCAATTCTACAGTACCGCTTATTGTGGGTAAATGCTTACCATTAATCAGGATTGCTATGTCATCTGCTTAAGCTACCTTTATTCCTTGGTACTTTAGAGCTTTAAAATGTTGTTTACGACAAGAAGCCACAGGAGAGGTGAAATGACACCTCCCTGTGGAGTACTAGTAACTAGTATTTTTTATTGTAATCTCGCTTATGTGTGAATTAATAACTCTGCTAATAAGCATTGTTACAATCCATTCCGTTACCATTGTCCTAGTTTCTATTTCCTCTAGTGCTGCTTTAATAGATTCTGTTTTCACATTATTAAAGGCTCCTTTCAAAAGAAAGGAGGAGAGACTAAATGGCCCAAAATCTTTTGCGGTTGAATGGGTAGGTTTTCCTGCCTTGGAGATAAATACCACTTTCACCTCCCTCCAGCAGACCGGTATATATCTTAGCATTAAGCAGCTTATGAAAATAACCTTCTGCCAGGGCATGATTGTCTGTAGAGCATATTAAAGCATGGCTGGAATAATATCGTCTGGTCCAGCGGATTTTTAGAGTTTGAACGAATTAACAGCCCAAGCTATTTTGTCCTCTGCGACAATATCATCTGTGTATTCATGGAATTTATTGGGTCTAAAGGTGGATAGTTTTGTATATTCCGAGTGTTCTAAATCGCTGCTGCCTGGGAAGTGTTTTTCGATTAAATGTTGTAGCGTTTCTTGGCCAGATTCCGTCCCGGAGCCATCAGGACGCATAATGTATCCAGGGGCCACTGGCTCTTTAGAAAGGATTTTACGTAGCCTTGCCGCGTCGCTCCTGTTCTAGATAGATTGACAGAACGTGTTCCAGGATTATCGTTTAGCGATTCTTATGTCTCTCGTGTATAAGTTTAATTTGGATCTGTAACAGTCCAATCTTCCTCTGTTTTGCTTTGTCCAGCCTTATTATGCAATTTTCTGACCACTGTTCTTCGTTTCTAAGTTGCTTTTATTGGCTTTCGATTACAAGATGTGGGGCAAAATTTGTTAAAGGCTTTGTTCATTGTGTCAGTTGTTATAAACTGAACGTTAGAGTAAATGGATTGACTGTTCGGAGTCGTGACCACACTTGGATGTGGTATCCGTTTGCCAATCCATTTTGCGTACTCTGACCAGTTAGTTCTAGCCGGGTTTTTATATTCTTTCAGTGTCATAGAATTGATGTTGTTTAAGAAGAGGATCCTAAAGTGATCCGAAAAGGAATTTTTAGGTAACACTCTCCAATCTTCTACTACAATTCTCTCATTATTACTCACTAGGGTAAGGTCTAAAATGTCTTTTAGTGGCATTGAACTCAACAAATATACAGGGAAGAGCTCGGGCCTGTCTGACTGAAAATTTTGAAGCTGGGGATTATCTTGATTTTGTGGAGGGTTGAAAAATTCTGACTGTGTGTATGGTCCAATTCCATAAATTCGTGTGGCTGAAAAAAAATGAGTTATTTGACCTAGCGTTATTCAAATTGTTTGATTGCCTAAAGTTTCTTACCCCCTTCGGGTAAGGGATAGAATATACCCGAGGTAGGCATGCCTGTCGTAAGAGGCGACTAAAATCCAATCTCCGTATACCGAGCGTATAGTGTATACAAAATATGCAATGAACAAAACAAAAAAGATATATTACCCCAGGTGGCAGTCCAGCTTTACTGGAAAATCCACCCTCTTCGGAGGTCGGCTCTACGGATTCTGGGGATAGCCGCTTATTGCAATGCAATGACCCTTTTTCAAAAAGTTCAAGGGTATCTCGATCTCCTCCACCAAGATCGAATAACTCCGGCAAAAGAAGTCCACCGGAAGCGCCAGCGCGCGAAATTCAGGACTCAGCGAAATGTAACAACTTTGAGGAAGAAAATAAAATACTCTGAAGAAAGCTTAACGAAATGGATCTACTCTATCAAGAGCTAAAAAAAGAAATAGACTTATTAAAAGAAGAAAATAAGGTCCTAAAGGGCTCACGTATAGAGGAAGAACGCGAATGTAATCCAGCACGCTTAGCTAGTCGGGAATATCACACCGACGAAGAAGAGCTAGCACACGAAACGTGTCGGGTCATAAAGAAGAGACCTAGTAAGAAACGGAGAGCCGGCTCTTCGCCCGAAGTCGAGTCCCTAAAAGGAAAAGAGAAAGAAGCGCGCAAAGAACAGCAAGAAAAGCAACCTCGAACGCAATCTCGTTCACCCCCACCAATTAACATCGTCGGGTTACCGGAATTTAATAAGTTGCAAAGACTTCTTAAAGGAACTTTAACATTGAAATATAAGGTCACGTCTTTGAGGGACAATGCGTGGAAAATTAACGTCGATGAATACGACGACTATCAAGCAGTGTCCCAAAAGTTAAATACCGAATAAATTGAGTGGTATACTTTCGAAATCAAGTCAGAAAGAAGGCCACATCGTATTGCTGCAAGGGGACTCAACCCCTCATGTTCCAAAGAAGAGACAAAGTATTTAAAATTCTTGATGCCGTTAATATCATCAAAAATGATAAGCAACAAACGGAGATAGATAAAGACATCTTGGTAAGGCGTGAACTTCCGCTCTTTATGCTTACCTTCGATAAGTCTGACAATATCGACGATATCTACCGAATTAGGACCATACTAAATATCGTAGTCAAAATCGAGCCAATGCGAAGAAATATAAGAATGATTCCGCAGTGCAAACGTTGCCAAGGATTCATCATACGCAAATGTACTGCAAAAAAGAACCGCGATGTGTGAAATGCGCTGGAAATCACCTCTCCCAAGTTTGTGGAGTAAACAAACAAACCTCCGCAACCTGTGCTAATTGTAAGGGAAAGCACACAAATTATAGAGGCTGTGAAGTAGCTAAAGAGTTACAAAAACGAAGGGATGCGCTCCTTAAGCCCCTAAATGCAAAATCAAAACCGCAAACTAAGCCAAAGCGTAAGGTCGCGGAGGAGAAAGAATGCAAATCAAAACTACCGGGTTCAGAGCGCAAAAAGGTGAGGGAAAGAATAACGAAAGAAAAGCCCTCGACCTCTGTTCCTAAAAGAAACGGTACAGAAAAGTTACAATTGGAAAAGCGACCGGGTAATGGCCTTCGAACATCAGGAGTGCAGACTTACGCTCAGGCTGCTGCATCCGAAATACCAAAAAATATGGAAATTTCGAAGGACCCTGTTTCTCATGTTTTTTTTCAGTTATTCTAGAGAAACTTAAAGAACAAAGCAAAATAAATAAAATTATTCTCGATAGGCTGGTTAAGCTCGAAAGTAATTCAGGGAAAACGCGTACTCCAACTAGATTATGAATGAAAAACGAATGTTAAATATATGTACTTGGAATGCAAACGGACTTTTGCAAAAACTTGACGAATTGGAATTATTCTTGCGTGGAAAAGATATCGATATTTGCTTGATTTCTGAAACCCAAGTAAAAAACGAATCGCATTTAAAAATAAAAGGCTATAATGATTACCACGCTTGTCACCCTTCGGGAAAAACGAGAGGCGGATCATCATTGTTTATTAAAGACTGCATCGAGCAATCCGAAGACCTAAAGATCGAGCTTGAAACTTTGCAACTGTGCACGATTTGAGTAAAAAATAGTCAGCGTACTCTTAAAATCTCATCTATCTACTGCCCACCGCGTCCCGCGCTTAAAAAAAGTGATTTTACTAACTTGTTTAAATTGCTGAAACCTAATTTCATTATTGGCGGCGATTTTAATGCGAAACATACATTCTGGGGCTCAAGATACAGCTCGCAAAAAGGCAGAATGCTCTATGAGGCAGGTATGGAGTACAGTTGTGATTTCCATTCGACGGGGAAACCGACCTACTGGCCAACTGATACTTCGAAAATACCTGACCTGATCGACTTTTTCGTCGTGAAAGGAATTTCTACCAACCACATTAAAGTTGAAGAGAGCTTTGATCTGTCGTCTGACCATTCCCCAGTTGTTTTGACATTGAGCGAAAAACTAGTCTATACCCTAGAGCCAGCGAGATTAACCGGTAGAACAACTAACTGGGAAGGCTTTAGGAACGAAATTGAAGATAATGTTGAACTGAGCGTTCCACTTACGACACCCTATGAACTTGAGGTTGAAGTTGATCGCTTCGTTGAGATCGTACAGCTCGCCTCTTGGAATAATACTCCCAATCCAAGGAAAACTCCGAAATGGCAACAGGGTCGTGCTCCGCAACATAAAGCTCACTTGAATCACTTGTGCAATTCGTTGAAGAAGACTATAAAGGATTTTAAGAATCGTGCAATAGGTTCTTATCTTGAAAGTTTAACAGCGAAAAAGATACCAATTACCCACTTTGGAAAGCTGTAAAAGGCACCAAAAGACCCAAGGTCCCCGCGCCGCCTATTAAATTAAATCACAATGAATGGGCAAGGGAAGATAAAGAAAAGCGGATGTTTTTGCGGCTCACCTAGAAGACACCTTTAAACCGTACGATGGTCAAGTGTCTTATGACAATATCAATAGGCCGGATTTACCATCTGACGATTTAGCACTTACAAGTGCAACGCTAAGGGAACTCAAACATGAGATCGGGAATCTAAAACGTAAGAAAGCTCCAGGTTATGACTTGATCACCGGATAAATTCTCAAAGCTTTACCTAGAAAAGCATTGATTAAGCTTCTTCATATTGTAAATGCTGCGCTCAGATTAAATCACGTGCCTAACCAATGGAAAGTTGCGGAAGTTATAATGGTTTTAAAACCAGGAAAGCCGCCAAATGAGGTAAAATCTTATAGACCAATTTCGCTACTTCCAGTTATATCCAAAATTTTCGAGAGGATATTGCTAAGGCGCCTCCAACCGGTTATAGAAGGAAATAATCGTATCCCTGACCACCAGTTTGGGTTCAAAAGTAAGCATTCGACGATTGACCAGGTGCATAGAATTACTAATGTAATCGAGAAAGCACTTGAAGAGAAAAAGATTTGCTCAAGCGTATTTCTTGACATCTCGCAAGCCTTTGATAAGGTGTGGCATGATGGCTTGAATTGTAAATTACGACAACTTCTCCCTGTATGCCTATACGACATTCTAGAATCATATCTCGGGAATAGACTCTTCCGTGTTAGACATGGAAATGAATACTCGGAGCTAAAAGAAATTTCGGCCGGTGTACCGCAAGGAAGCGTTTTATACAAGCAAGTGCTAAAGCCGGTGTGGACTTACGGTATACAACTTTGGGGCTTTACCAAGAAAACAAACGACAATATTTTACAAACTTTCCAAAATAAAGTGCTAAGAGAAATTGTCCACGCACCGTGGTATACTAGAAACGATGATATCCACAGGGATGTCGGAATTCCGACAATCGAAGCTGAAATTAGAAGCTTCGCGAGAAAGCATAGAAACCGACTAATCGGACATGTCAACAATACAATCCAACAAATTCTGGATGAAAGCAATTTATTGCGCCGACTACAAAGGACGAAACCTTTCGACTTGACGAGGTAGGAATCAACCGCGCCTAGATTGCGGAACATGCAGGATCTTTCAGTGGAAGGTAACCTGCCAAACGTGTTATTTTTTCATGATAGAAAAATTGCTTGATAAGGTCGTTCTTAGTTGCAATATATAACAAATTAAATCGCAGGGTGGTTTTTTTTAGTCAGTAGGAAGCTGACACTACTATGAGCACGCGCTTGCTATCCTCATAGTGTCTATGGAAGATTTTTTCACCAACCCTCGGGGAAAAAAAAAAAATGTTTTGTCTGGAATGTTCTGAATTATTGTACGAATTTTGAAATCTTTTAAAATTATTTTGTAAATATCTATCGTTGCTATTAGGGCTATTAGAGTATTGTCTGGTACGATGTCCTGGATTGTTATTTAGATTTTGAAAATTTAATTTAGTATTTCAATGTTTTAGTTTCGTAAATAATACCTTCTATGCTTTCATTGATATTAAAACTAGTCTTAAGTATTAATTTTATTTCCGGTCACTTCATCGGATTGTTATTATTGATTAAAGTAACGTTTGCTTTTTTTAATTTGTTGTCTTATTAAGAATAAATCTAATGTTCTTTTTAAACGTTCATCAAGATTTTCCGCTCATAAATAAATATTATCAATATGTTTAATAAAAAGTTCCAAATTTCTTGGTAGCCCAGTAAAATCCGAGACTCCATCAACTAAACTAAGTAGATTAACATCCGCCATACCTGTTAATTTTATTTATTTATTTTTTTTTTCACTTGCTCGTTTATTCAACTATAGTTCGTTTTGGTTTTAAGGTTTTATTTTATATATACATATTATATTATTTTCACAGGATTTTATTAAAACTTTGCGATTTTTTCCAACTGCGCCAATTACAGAAGAACACTCTTCTTCATGGGCGTGGCCATGCATAATGTATGTCTGTAATTTTTTTTCAAACAATTTGTACACCCGGTTCTGGAAATTTTATGTTCTTATCTCAAAATTTAAGGCCCAAAAAGTGGTTGCATACGAACAGACAAACGGATAGACGGACATGGCTAGATCTATATAACTTTGAACTAGTAATTTTGAACGCACAACCCATGTAAAGGGGAAAAATTGATATGTTGTTCACAAACTTACATATGTATGTATAACGAAGCGATTTAGCCATTCCAAACCTTATGAGAATTACTTCCAAATTCAAATCTTTGATGCCTTGCCTAAGAGGTACATACTATACACTATAATTCGGCCTATTGTTGTTTTTGTTGTTGCTCGGTCTCCAGTATTTATTGCGCTAACAAAACTTACTATCGAAAGCTATGTTAGGCACGTATCGTTTTTATGTCCTATTTCGTCTGACCATTTTTTATGCCAATTTTTTTCCAATTCAATTTCAATTCAATACAATTTTTATTCATTTCCAACTTAAGAATTCAAAATAACATAAATACAATAAGAGTAGCATAGAAATGGAACAAAATATAGATCATTCTATAACTGTTAGCAGTTAGAGTTGAATGACCCTCAATACTAAAGTAAAAAGTTCTAATGTGGGGTAAATCAGTAAGTAATCATTGTAATGCAAAATGAAAAAAAAGGAAAAATAATTGAATCTAAATTATAATACAGTTCGTAGAAATAATGCAATGTAGAAATGAGTATATTTTGAACTATGTGCAAATGGAGCATTAAAACCATATTATTTACTCTCGAACTATAACTTCCAGAAAATCTATTGGGAGTGTTACCGCTTCGTTTATAGAACTCTCTCAGAACTTTAAAAATATAGAGATGTCTTAGAGGGAGATTCCTCAATTTTTGAAATAACGGCCAACTACTAGCGAAGCGGCTTCTACCCGAGATTATTCTTATTAAGTACTTTTGAGCTGTCACTAGAAAATCAAAGCTGTTCGCGTAAGCTCCTCCCCGACTTGTAATGCCATATTGTAGATTTGACTTAGCTAGACCATAATAAACCATAGCTAGAACTTTTTTAGAATAGTATGGTTATAAGAGATACATCTTACGTGTCACAAGCATCATATATGATTTTAATGAATGAATGTGATCTTTGCAGTTCAAACTAAAGTCAAGTAAGACGCCAAGATATTTATATTTATTTACAGATTCGATTTTAAAGCTACTTGTCTTACATTATTGTTGAAATTATTTTTGCCGCAAATATGCAGAGTTAAATCGTTCACAATCATGAGAATGAATGATTAATACATTACCAGATGACTTAAAAGACTTCAATTTAGCTTTTTCACTAATTATTAATTTATGAAACGTAAACCACAATCTCAATTTTTGTAAATGTTCTTCTATCTTGGTAATGCACTCAAACGAAGAATTGCCTTGGTACACGAAGGCTCCATCATCAGCGAATGCAGTGGAGATACCTTTGAAATTTTGTTTAAAAAGAGAGTTGATGTATATCAGAAATAAAAATGGACCGAGGACAGAACCCTATGGGACTCTATTATCTAGAGTACAAAATCTGCTGAAGGATCGATTTATGCAGACCCTTTGTTTTCTTTCTTTAAGGTATGAATGAAATCAATTGTATTCCTGTATCCCTGAAACCAGATTTAAAGAGCTTGCTTAGAAGCAAATCGTGGTCGACCATGTCAAATGCTTTAGTCATGCCTGTGAATAGAGCCATTGAGGAATTAGAACTTCATATAAGTGGGAGCATACTCTAAGAATAGCATCTTCTGTTGACTTGCCAGATCTAAATCCAAATTGGTTGATTGCAAAAAATAGTCTCTTTTCCAAAAAAGAAACAATCCGACACTTAAGCATTTCTCAAAAAGTTTGGAGAAAGTTGAAAGTAGAGAAATGGGTCTATAATCACCTAATTTTTTACGACTACCTTTTTTAAAAAGGGGAATAACTTCTGCACATTTCAGAGACCAAGGAAAACAACCACTAAGAACACTCATGTTAAATAAATGGGTCAATACATCAACTATATAAAATACAACTTTCTTTAAAACAGGTTAGATATACCATCGCTGGTAAATGATCTTTTATTTTCCAAAGATTGTATTAGCTTAATAATTTCTCCCCGTGTAATAGAGTCGAAAACAAAACTATTAGCCTGCGCGCTGTCTTCAAGAAGATTCGACGCTATGTTACAATGAAAAAGTGTTACACGAATTAATGGAGGGTTTCCAGCGATTTCAACAAAGTACTCATTAAATTGATTTGCAATATCGTTTGGGTCAGAAATACGAATACCATTAATCTCTAAATTATACGTTTCTACAGATTTGCTATCCTTTCCTAAAATGCTGTCAACTAACCTCCACTCTTCTTTAGGTTTACCTTTGGCTCCTTGAAACTTACGCGTATAGAAGTGATCGCGCGTTTCCACAACTTTAGTCTTAATTTCTTCAAATAATATCTCAAACTGTTTCCTAAGTTTTTTGTTCTGGGGTTGTTTAGTGCATTTGACAGCGAATAAGTTCTTTTATTAACTAATTTCACAAGTTCGTCAGCCATCCATGGTTTAATAAATCTTTCAGTACTAAAACCCTTCGGAGTAATAAAAGTGCAGGCATCACTATGTTTTTTTAAAATGGTTAAGAATATCTCAAAAGCAACAGAAGAATTAAACTCTGAATAGACAGGTTCCCAGAATTCATATTTAAGATATTCATTCAAGATGCTATAGTTAATGCTAAGCTTACCATTGGGGTAATGATTTTGGCGCTTAGGGTCAACAGATATATCACAATTGAGAATAACCATATGATGGTCTGAAACATTAAGATCCAAAACATTACTGCTGAATGCAATTTTGTTTTTGATGCGAACTTTGGAAAAATGTGCTCAATACAAGTTCGTGTAGAGTTAGTTACACGAATAGGTACGAGTATGTTAATAAGGCTCTGAAGACCATACGACCAATAAAAATAAATAATTCTCATAATCCTTATCAGAGACCTTCAATTATGAGCATGGTATATAACATTGTAGGTACCCGAAGCAGTAAGCGTACGTGTATAAATCCCACCACAGACATGAATAATTTAAAAAATTTACACTTGATGGGTTTGAAGAAGAGGAATAGAGTATCATAGGATCCATTCCAGTCAGATTGTTACTTTTCTGTAAGTTTTTTTTTTTATTATTAATGTTTTCTCAGTAAATACTAGAATACTCGTATTGCTTCGATTAAAGCTTTTTGTAAATATGTCTCGTGGGAGAAAATTATAAAGTCTACTTGTTGGGTACCAAAATTAATTTTGATAGCCAGATGTTCTCGCGGATGCCGGGTGGTTAATGATTAAATCTGCATTTCTAGAGGTCATTCCATTGAGGTCTTCGAAACATCTAATATCTTGTGGAGTAGATGAAGAAAAGGTTTTGGGGCCGAACTAAAAATATGAGACCAATACTTAAGACCCGATATATTTTCTGCTTTGTATAGAAGACGGAGTTACTTTGAAGTCGAATATCTTTTTGGTATAAGAAGTTAGCTTAATTGAATCGACAGAGATTTTTCGATTGAATGCTAACGAAATGTTTCGCTACTTACGTTTCGTTCCTTGATAGTTTCTCTTTCTGGTGGCTGAGCTAATCTGAATCTTCAACTTGATGAGCGGAACATTCTCTAATCCGACGCATCACAGCTTTAATGCAGGTGTAGTAAGCGTGAATTGTTCTCTTATTTCCACATGATAAATCGATCAAGGTGTCACTTCTTTTCAACAAGTTCGAAAGATAAAAAAATATGTATGAAGTTTTGTCAGAGCTCTGTGAGATTTCACTCCCCCTCACCTTCCCTTTCGCCATCACAGCCGTGCAACTTCACGTCATAATAAAACTGAGTCGTACATCTTCAGAAAAACAAAACTAATTCCATCCAATACAAAGGCAAAAAGAAACTTAATTAATGCCTCGGTAGACCAGCGGTACTTTTAGTTGCCATGCATGTACATACAACTAAAATAAGAATTGTCTTCTGGGAGACAGTTTCAAGAACATCATTAAGAGCACTATACTCGTACTCGTATGTATCTCTCAAAAAGTTTCCAACGGCAAACAACCTCTAATGCAGATACACCTGTGACAATATCTTTTATGCTCTATAACTGCACTGGTTTTTTTCCAGCTTCGCCGACTTCTTGTTCACCATCTTTGGGGAATTGTATCACAAATAAAACAAAGATCTTAAAATGTTGCAAGTGCATACTACTAAACTGTAGACGGAGTAGTCATCTTGGTAGTAGTCGTTGTCATCGTTTCCTTTTCCTTCATTATGTCAATAGTTGAATAAAACTTTAAGTCTACACTTGAGAGATGGAAGAGGATTGTTCCCCTATTGAGCACAGCTTAAGAGTTATGTGGGTTTGATGGTTTGTTGGTTCCCCATGGCGAATGCGTATTTTTCTTAGTTTTGTTTTGTCCAAGTCAACAAAATGTACACAAAGAATTGCACTTCTTGTTCTTTGTGTGTTGAGAGAGAAGTTTCTTGCTGCTATAGTAATAATGCTTTTTACTGCTGTGATTCGCCAGCAAAACCACGTACAAAGGACATGACCCATACTTGTCGTCAGGTTTTGTGACTTAATCTTACATTGTATTGTACATGTCAGCAGGATGCCCCGAGTCGTATGGGATAACATTGGCCAATTATCATCATGAAGATATATTTTTGTTAGCCTCGGAGGAGGAAATATCATTATGCGCTAATATGCTCAGAAACAACAAATATGAGTTATCCGCACAGCATCATAGCCTGGCAGGGTTGACATTCAATTCACATAATCATGCAATGCATTAGCACGAAAGCGAATCGTCTGTCTGTTAGGAGACGTCTTCGTAGGGATACAATTCCATCTAATTTTCAACAAATGGCAAGGATATGTTGACAAATTGAATTTTACATGTATGACCATGTTTGTGTAGATTCAATTCAAACTGACACATAATCAATACTCGTTTGTCATCGCAATTTTGCTGCTAAGCCGCTGTTGATATGTAAAGCAAGTGCTTGTAGGAGAGTCTGGTGTAAGTGGGTAGATATCGTTGGCATGTCAAAGACATCTGTAGAGATTATATTCTATTAAGGATTCGAGTATTTATGAAAATAATATATATTACACAGGGAGCACTTCAATGTCAGCTCCGGGTGACAATAAGTGTGGTGGCTGAACGTGGGAGGTGTTGATTCTTTGCGAATACAGATGGCTATGTCATCATCAGACGGTTATGTGACAAATACCGCCGTCTGTGGAGTTATTTGTGTAATAATTCAAAAATTATTTATTCAAACACCTTATTTGATATAGCAACTGAAGAAAAAATACGTTATACTGAAAATTTACAATCCGTCCGGTACGGATCGTATAATACCCTATCCCTCATCTTCTAACGCATCTTTAATAAAGTGGGCGTGGCGTTGTGAACCTTATGGTTCAAATGCAATGAATTCTTTTTACTTAAAAGACTAAGGCTTTGGTTGATTGGTTTGGGGTGGCCAATCGATGAGGAACACTTAGACCAAGATAGGTTCATTGTGCTGAAATTAGCTAGGGGCAGGCAGGTGGGTTACGCTGTCTGCTTCTGAAACCAATTGCTTTTCCTGATGAAGCTCTTTATGTTAGTCGTAGAGGCAGTATGTATTAAGAGACAGGACACGAGCACAGGAAGTGCAGGACTGTCTCTTCTTTTCCATTGTCTCTGTAACACCTGCATAAGTCGTTGTGGGGGTTGCCCAACTTTTGAGCATGTCTACCTATATAACATTGGTTAGTGTAGAGAGGGTTACTTTCCTATTCTTTAGAAGTCCGTCAGATTTTCTTTGGTATAGTTTTGGCGATAGTAGCCTAGTGGTGTGGCAATGGCCAAACTGGCTTCATCTATGGTTTGCTCTGTTTACCGCATCGGCGTGGCTGAGATACTTAACATAAGATATCGGTGCGTCAATGTTGACTATAATTATGCTGCTAGTACTCGTCTAGAAAATTCGCTACCCTCCCAGTTCCCCGGGATGTCACAGTAATCTGGAACTCAGTAAAGGGTGAGATTGTATAGTCTAGCTATCTCGTGAAGAGATACGTGGCAGTCTTTCACTACCTTAAATATTATGATGCTGGATGTGATAGCTGATAGCTAAATGTAACGATAGCTTTTCGCGATACACTACTTACTGCCAGCCAGTCAGCGACTTGGCAAATAGACTTTAGCCTGAAAGACGCTGCAATGGTTCGAAAGGAGAGGCGGATGTCTAAGTCCTCTGAGAAGACTTCGGAGCCGATTCCGTCTGAGTTTTTGACCAATCTTTAAAAATTGATAGCGATCTCTTGTAAAGGACATCGCGTTGCATCCATTTAGATCTGTCCGGTATCAAGTGTTTGAAGTCTAAGTTGAAATCCGTTTCGACAGACAAGCGGCCGGTGATCTTGGGGAGATGACGATGCATCATAAGTACGTTGGCATGACAATTGTTCCCCCAGGGAATTTTATTTTTTTAAATTTAATCCGATCTGCTCACACTTGGTCGGATTAACACTGAGACCCCAGATATTTGTCCAGTTAACTAACTTATTTAAGGAAAATTGTATGACATCGGTAAGTGTCTGCGGGTACTTGCCTAATATGGAGATAGATACATCGTCCGCGTAACTAACAACCTTGCATCCTGTGTTCTGTATATCTAAGAGCAGTTCGTTAAGTTGAAGATCCCAGACCAAAGGGAAAAGTTCACCTCCCTAAGGGATTCCCCGTTGTGTTTGTGTTTTTGATAGAGCTACCCCTAAAAGAAGCATTTAATACTCTAGTTTTGCAGTTCTGCACATCTGCTCTACAATGCAGCAGACGGATTCGCATATGTTAACCCTGCGTAGGGCCTTGATAATGGAATTGGTTTCAAAGTTGTTCCAAGCTCTCTCTGTATCAGAGTGAATTCCTTAATAGAAAGGGATTTGTTAAAGGGGTGTATAATTGAATTTCGGACTGTTTCCACAGATTTGACTTTTTATTAGGCATGTTGTGCCTTAGATGGCTGGATGTTGTAGAAACAGGGTAGACTCTAATCGGTGTCAACCAGGCGATACCCATTGTTGTAACTGTTACTATACATCAATTGTGTTTATTTTACCTCCACGCGGTAGCTGGATACTGGTTGTTGTCCACCCGGACTCAACTTGCTAAACTTATAAGCGCTAGTGTTGACCAGAAGATAAAAATAGCAGCACTATAAATATGACAGCGGACGAATTCCCCAGATGGAACCAACGCCGGAGGGGAGATAGCACCTTATCCGGGCTTCTTCGACATATTTGGAGCTTAGGCCGATAAAGATTTCCAGGAATTTGTCTTGGAAAAGAGATGGTGGCGAATGAGCCCTAAAGGGGCCAATGGCAGCACTCACATCCCCGAAGTGGGTTACTGATATCGGTATGGGTGGGGTTTTCTAGAATGAAACTTTCTAGAATGGAACTGCTCCTCCAGGTTGGGGGTTGTTCCGTCGGGGTAACAGCCCGGCAATGGAAAAAACAATTTGTTACGAAGCAACAACAAGCCTCGGAAACGGACGGAATTACTGATGACGAACCATGCAAACGGAACAAGGACAACGAACTTCGGATCTGTACGTGGAGTGTTAGGTCCCTTAATAGACCACGTGCAGCCGAACAATTAGCGGAGGCCCTTAACTGTTGCAAAGCAGATATCACCGCCATCCTAGAAGTGCGATGAGATGGGCCGGGGAAAAGAGGATGAACAGCTGCGATATCTATTACGGCGATTGCTACCAGCAGCAAAAGCAGCGCCTATTTGGATGTGGATTCATCGTTGGAGGCATACTTAGGCAAAAAAAACTTAGGAAAATCGTTTATAGACACCATGAGGCCCGACCGCACGTGCTTATGGTAGTGTGAGATTTTTACGAGACTCGTGATTTTTGGAAAAAGATGTTCGTATGTAATTTAAAAGAATGTCGCAGTTGTTTAGGCAGGTTAAATTCCAATGAAAGTTCCTGCGGTTTTCACGACCGGCATATACTATGACGCGAGGTCAAAAGGTTTAGTCCTTTGCAGACGACGAATTGAATTGTTCGCGTCAAGTAGTTGAATGACGGTACGGTTACAATAGCCGTGAACACGACCTTTGTGTTTACGAGCAAATTTTGTGTGTTTACGACGCTAGAAATTCCCAGGTCCCGATGAAGATCTTCGTTACGTGACCTAACGATCGTTCTAAGAACTTTATTTTCAAAAGTTTGTAAGATGTTTCTATTGCTTTTTCTAGTAGAACTCCATATTTGTAGGCCATACGTCCACACTGGCTTTAGCACTTGCTTCTTCTGCTGCCTTTTGTATATCGGGAATGAATTGTTCTACAATGATGTCAATATGGTTTGTTGTGATAGGGTACTCCTTCGAGTATTCTCTAAATTTACACCAGTTCGTTCTTTTGTTGGTAAGTCTTACGGTTTTTATCTACTCTATTGACATGCAGTTGATCATTACGATTACAGGTGTATGATCCGATGACAAATCATCACTGCTTTTAACTTTTACTTCTTTTCTATTAATTCCTTTCGTTTGAAAGGTGATGTCAATATGGTTTGTTGTGATAGGGTACTCCTTCGAGTATTCTCTAAATTTACACCAGTTCGTTCTTTTGTTGGTAAGTCTTACGGTTTTTATCTACTCTATTGACATGCAGTTGATCATTACGATTACAAGTGTATGATACGATGACAAATCATCACTGCTTTTAACTTTTACTTCTTTTCTATTAATTCCTTTAAAATTTTTTTCAATAAGATCTGGTATCTCCACTGGGTCAGATGGCCGATTAGTAGGCCATCCAGTTGAAATAAAATCACAGTTAAAGTTTCACCCTGCCCAATAAGTATGTTTCGCATTGAAATCACCTCCAATGATACAGTTGTTGCCTAGAAAAGTAAATTTTCATTAAGATCTTCCTCTGTATGCGAATGCTTGGGTGGGCAGTGGTCTCGACCACCAAATAATGGTACCATGAATAAGATATGCTTTTACCATTCTAGTTTAAATTCGATGCACCATTTTTAGGACGTAGTTGGTTGGTTTGGAGTACCCTCGATGAAGTACACTTACTGTGTTGCTATTGGAGAGAGATTTTTGGTTTTTATGTCCTCTATGAAGATGTAATATATGTAGAAAAATAGCTTTAAATAAATTGCAATGCAAATACTCTACTGAAGTTAAATTTGGATCCAAAATGACACCTAAGTATTCGAATTTATTTGAGGCTGCTCTTTCTTTATTTTGAGCTGATTTATCTCAGTCTTGGATACTGGACTGATCATGATCACTACCCAGGACAACTTTCATTTACGCACAAAGTGTTGAATGATAGCTCTATTGCGTCGTCGGCGTACCTGTCATACGATGACAGTACAAACGTCCTACCGGAAGCTTTAATGAAACTATTATCGGTGATCAAATAAGGTAAGCGAAATTTAGTCCTTAGCTGTGCAGCTAATGCCCATCATACTCACCCAAGGCTCACATACGTCTTTCTTGAATTTTGTCCTTAACTCAAATATTCTTATCTGCAATAGCCTTTCATACAGCAAATAGATATCGAATTTTAAACTTTACTTTCATTTCAAAGAAGAGCTACGTCGATGTTGTTAATTATTGAAAAGGAGCACTATAAGTAGGAGGGGATTTCTTAATCTGCTTGGAGCAAACTGGGGAAAGTTTTGAGATGAACTGAGAGCTTCGATTATAAGATTCTCTAAAGAAACTATCAATTCTAAATAAGAAGTTGATAAGGCAGTCGTGAAACTAACTAGCGCTCTCACTTGCTTATTTGAAAGGTCATGTTCACTAAGAAGCTCAGAAAAAAAATGTACAGCAAAAAGATTACAGCGCTATTTTATAGCTCGCGGTTAAATTTGAACCTCGCAAATGAGAGAGTGATTGAGTGAACCACGTAAATATAAAGAAAGCGTTAGGCTTCTAAAAAGAAGACAACGTTTACCGAAAAGATCTCGTGGAGTAACTTTTGCTAGTCAATTGAGTTGGTAGGTTGATTGGTATAGGGTTGGTTACGCCTTTGCTGTTCGTGTAGGGTTACCCAAGAAAGGGTTAGGTTGTACTGACCAGCTATCTTATTGAGAGATACGCGGCAGTCTTGATTTTTGATTTCTAATTGAGACTTGATGGTTGCCTGATTAATCGCTAACCCGTCAGGTCGGCTTGGTGAATAGCGGTGACTTCGGCTTAAAAAACGCTGTAATGGGTAGTAAGGTTAAAGGAGGGGTGAATATCTAGGGCCTCCGAGAAGACTTCGGCACCGACTACGTCCTTGGTTTTGGACCCATCCGTAAATATTGACAGCAATTTGGTGTGAAGGACAGCTGGGTATCCACTCTGATTTCTCCAGTATTTAGTACTTGCAGCCCATGTTAAATTCTAAAATCTAGACAGGTGGTCGTGACTCTGGAGAGGTGACGGTACATTAATAGAATACTGGCATTACCAGTATATTGGCTGAGAGTCTCTCAACCTGAAAATGTGTAACATGGTTTGGAGCGTATCTGTCATATCCTCAGGTTCGAATTATTCTCCAGGGCGGCCAACCACACTAGTATACCATATTGAGTATTGGTCTAACTACCAATCAAGTTAGCCAATGAAGCGTTTTGTCTGTGGAAAATACTGTCCAAAACACCGCCGTAGACATTTTCTACTAAGAGAGTCGACAGCAATTAGAGTGACTCCGATAAAGAGTCGCTAGATATTTCAATAAGCCATTTCCCTGGCCGTATGGAGATATCTAAGGGCATTCTACCTATAGTAGATATTGTGTGAAATGAAATAGTTGGTCAGCACTAGGTAGCATGAGCAGTGAAATCATGTGTTCCATATACGGCATCTGGAAGATGATTCTATTATACTTCAAAAGTTCAAGAATACCTACACGAGATGCCTTAGGCTAGGCTGCATTATTAGGTCTTGGAGGGAAGTACGGGTCATCTTCATTCCCAAATATGGGAATAGTGGTCATTCCATATCCAAAAACTGTAAGGTTATTGATCTCTCGCCCTTCCTGCTGAAATATCTGCTACATTTGGTTAATCTGTACGTTAGAGCGGTGATTGAAGAGAAATATATGTTAAGCTTTATGTGCTCTGGATTTGTTCCGGGGTCACATAAATTTTCATGTAGGAGGGGCCCTTGAGTTAACAGGTACTCCATTAAGTCCAGACTTTGAAGCAATATCCAGTGAAAACCTTTGCTGATCTCGAATGAGAATCAACTTAGAATGCTGAACGAACATTTCGCTGTCGAACTTGATGAGTTATCAGAAGCAACAATTACTTGATAAGCAGCGCACAGCAAAACGCACCATGTTTTCCAATAAAACTGCGATCAAATTACTCAAGAGCAATAACTAGCCAAATATATTCAGTCATTTGCATACACCCATAACCAAATAAATTTCCGACCTATAAGTCTTTCCTATAAGTTCCTTCCTGCTGAAAATGCTGTAGGGATTGATTGATATCCACTTGCCCTATAGTATTAGCCCAACCAGACTATCAGTGTCACAACATGCGTACTGTCAGTTGAGTTGGAACATTGAGTATCTAAGTGCCTATGACATTGAGGCAGCTTTCAAAAACAATTGCGAAGTAGAGTGATTGAAACCGCTGGAGTGAATGAGATTGTTATCTCGTCCAGTTTAAGAAAAATGCTAAAATTCTACTTTTGGAAAATAAAACGCTTCTGCTTCATTAAGATTTAGTTGGCATTTTTATTTATTTACTGCTCACAGAGTGCTAATTGGGTGGAGTTTCGATTTGAAGACTTGTAATTTGCGGCACATCTCTAGGTGGAGTCTTGGAACACTTTTTTTTTTATTTATAGAAGGTGAGAATCTTCAAAAGATACTGTAGAAATAGTTGGTTCAACAGCATGCCGGATTTCTACCAACTAAAACCACTTCCACTCCTCTCCCCTGGACCCTGTGGTACCGCCATTAAGCATTTTTTCACAGGGGGGGGATTTCGGCATTCCTTGCCTATCATTTTGTATTGGCTGTGTGCTCATATTCTTGTAGAGTTTTCTTCACTCTAGCGCCTTTCTCGTTCAATGTTTCTTAGTTGTATCATGATTTCTTTTGCAAAGTCATTTACTTTCAAAGCTGTGTCTGTCTGATCGTCCGTCAGTCTGTTCGTTTGTTCGTCAGTCCGTGTATCTATACACTCTTTTAACTTTCGAACTGTTTTAACTAGAATGTTGAAACTTTTCTCAGAAATAGTATGCGACAGTCCAAACACAGGTAGGAAAGTATGTTTGCTTTTGGGGGTATAATGTACCCCAATAGAAAAAAACCGTGCTATATATCGGATTAAAGTTAAACTTCCAAGAAGTCAGAAAATATAGTATAATATATTTATATCTACAATATTATATACAGGGTGGCGCACGAATTGTGCTCAAAAACAAAACGTAATAACTTCTTTTCTGTGTGAGTAATCGGCAGATTTTTTTTATTCTGCAGGTTACTATTTAGATTTATTAAAATGAATGCTTGGGATACCGAAAAGAGGATTTGGATAATGCACCGGTACCATGCTTTGTAGTCCTTCACTTCCGTCTAAAGGGAATTTAGGCGGGCTGGTAAACATGTTTGCCGAATCTGGAACCATCGCACGAAGACCGTACAATCGAGATCCCTATGTTCGGGTTCAAGACACAATCGCGGCTGTTTGAGTAGCATCGTCAATTCAGGCAAATCCAAGCGTTTCGTACGTGGACTTGTTTCAGTTCAAAGTCCAAATTGCAAGCAAATTAAACCCTCTGGATTTGCCTATTCGCCTGGAATTTTGCCAAAAAATGATTGAAATGGCCGAAGAAGACAACAGCTTGATAAATTGCTTGTTTATGTCTGATGAGGCCCATTTTGATCTAAACCGCAATGTAAACAAACAAAATTGCCATATATGGAGTGAATCCAATCCAGAAATACTCCATGAGATGGAACTGCACCCAGAACGAGTCAATGTGTGGTGCGCAGTTTCATCAAGATGCATTGTGGGACCATACTTCTTTGAAGAAAACGGTGTAACAGTAACTGTCAATAGGACCGTTATTTAAAGATGTTGAAGGATTCCTTTTTACCCAGAACTGCGCCGAAGAAGTATCCCTTTCAACAGCATTTGGTTCCAGCAAGATGAAGTAACTGCACACAAAGCTAGACCGGTTATGGCGGAGCTCCAACGAAAATTCCCAAATAAATTAATATCCAGAAACTCCACTTTCCGCTGGCCCCAAGGTCACCTGACCTGACTGCACCAGACTTTTTTTTATGGAGTTATGTCAAGTAAGAGGTGTACAAAACGAAACCAAGGAATTTGACTGAATTTGACTAATCCCGACTTCAACCCTTCAGACCGCAATGAACAATATTCTGATCAGGTGTCGCATATGTGTGAATGAGCGTGACCGCCACGCTCATCCACGCATTTATGGTCTATCACCTACAAAAACAATTAGTTTGAATTTCTTATTGTAGCACAATTGGTGCGCCACCCTGTATTATTCTAGCTGACCCGGTCAACAAAAAAAATAACAAACATTCCTCAGAATGAATAAATGTTGGGTTAACTTATTACTTACTTACTTACTTACTTAGGTCCATTAACCCCTCGGGGGGCATAGGGCGTCAACCACGCCTATGCGCCATCTTGTCCGTACTTCTGCAACGCGTTTGAGATGCCTCCAACTCATTCCTATAGAGCTCGATTCCTCCTCAACTGTTCTGCGCTATGTTTGCCTAGGGCGTTCCGATATTCTGCCTGCTTGGGTGAGCGGATTCCACTGAATGGCGTATTTCGCAATGGAGTTGTCTTCGCGCCTTAAGGTGTGTCCAATCCACTGCCACTTTCTCGTTCGTATAGTAATGTTTATAGGTTCTTGGCCCGTTCTCATATGAAGCTGTTCATTGGAGATCCAGTTCGGCCAAAAAATCCTCAAGATGATGCTTAAACATTTATTTACGAAGACTTGCAGCCTGCGTGTGTTAATGGTGTCCACCTTCCAGGTTCTGTACCCATACAGCAGTACCGATTCTACGTTAGAGCGGAATAGTCGCAGCTTTTTTTCTTAAGCTAACATAACATAACTTTTCCAGATTGTGGATAGCATACCGAACGCAGCTTTAGCCCTCCCGATTCTACTGCATTCGTCCAGTTGGGTGCCACCGCGGTTAGCCGAGACCACACTTCCTAAATATAGAAAGTTGTCAACTTTTTCGACTTCCTGTCCAGCAATGTTAAGTTGAGCGTTAGTGTTGGAAGTGCTGAGGGCTTTTGTTTTATTTTGAGCCCCACTTTGTTTGCCTCAGTTTCTAGATTATGAGCCATTAGATGAAGGACCATTATCCGATGTGAAAGTAGACAAACATCGTCAACGTAGTCTAGGTGTTTAAGGTAAGATGTCATAGTCCAACGAATTCCATTGTTTCCTTCCGTCAATGCTGCACGGAGTACATCGCTGATAACCATCAAGAACAATAGTGGTGACAGAATACATCCTTGACGTACTCCACTTTCGACACCAAATTCCTCTGACACCTTACCGTTGTGTAAGACGTAACACTTACCGCCCTCGTATGTAGCCTTGATAATAGCAATAAGTTTTTCCGGGATGCCTCTCCTGCGCAAGGCCAGAAAATAGCATCTCGATTCAAGCTGTCGAAAGCCTTCTCGAAGTCGAAAAACAACAGATGTAGCGGAGACATGTGATCAACGCACTGTTCGATTATGATCCGTAAGATGTTTATGTGGTCGATGCAGGAGGATCCAGCGCGAAAGCCTGCCTGTTCGACGTTGAAACTTTTCTCAGAAATAGTATGCGACAGTCCAAACACAGGTAGGAAAGTATGTTTGCTTTTGGGGGTATAATGTACCCCAATAGAAAAAAAACCGTGCTATATATCGGATTAAAGTTAAACTTCCAAGAAGTCAGAAAATATAGTATAATATATTTATATCTACAATATTATATACAGGGTGGCGCACGAATTGTGCTCAAAAACAAAACGTAATAACTTCTTTTCTGTGTGAGTAATCGGCAGATTTTTTTTATTCTGCAGGTTACTATTTAGATTTATTAAAATGAATGCTTGGGATACCGAAAAGAGGATTTGGATAATGCACCGGTACCATGCTTTGTAGTCCTTCACTTCCGTCTAAAGGGAATTTAGGCGGGCTGGTAAACATGTTTGCCGAATCTGGAACCATCGCACGAAGACCGTACAATCGAGATCCCTATGTTCGGGTTCAAGACACAATCGCGGCTGTTTGAGTAGCATCGTCAATTCAGGCAAATCCAAGCGTTTCGTACGTGGACTTGTTTCAGTTCAAAGTCCAAATTGCAAGCAAATTAAACCCTCTGGATTTGCCTATTCGCCTGGAATTTTGCCAAAAAATGATTGAAATGGCCGAAGAAGACAACAGCTTGATAAATTGCTTGTTTATGTCTGATGAGGCCCATTTTGATCTAAACCGCAATGTAAACAAACAAAATTGCCATATATGGAGTGAATCCAATCCAGAAATACTCCATGAGATGGAACTGCACCCAGAACGAGTCAATGTGTGGTGCGCAGTTTCATCAAGATGCATTGTGGGACCATACTTCTTTGAAGAAAACGGTGTAACAGTAACTGTCAATAGGACCGTTATTTAAAGATGTTGAAGGATTCCTTTTTACCCAGAACTGCGCCGAAGAAGTATCCCTTTCAACAGCATTTGGTTCCAGCAAGATGAAGTAACTGCACACAAAGCTAGACCGGTTATGGCGGAGCTCCAACGAAAATTCCCAAATAAATTAATATCCAGAAACTCCACTTTCCGCTGGCCCCAAGGTCACCTGACCTGACTGCACCAGACTTTTTTTTATGGAGTTATGTCAAGTAAGAGGTGTACAAAACGAAACCAAGGAATTTGACTGAATTTGACTAATCCCGACTTCAACCCTTCAGACCGCAATGAACAATATTCTGATCAGGTGTCGCATATGTGTGAATGAGCGTGACCGCCACGCTCATCCACGCATTTATGGTCTATCACCTACAAAAACAATTAGTTTGAATTTCTTATTGTAGCACAATTGGTGCGCCACCCTGTATTATTCTAGCTGACCCGGTCAACAAAAAAAATAACAAACATTCCTCAGAATGAATAAATGTTGGGTTAACTTATTACTTACTTACTTACTTACTTAGGTCCATTAACCCCTCGGGGGGCATAGGGCGTCAACCACGCCTATGCGCCATCTTGTCCGTACTTCTGCAACGCGTTTGAGATGCCTCCAACTCATTCCTATAGAGCTCGATTCCTCCTCAACTGTTCTGCGCTATGTTTGCCTAGGGCGTTCCGATATTCTGCCTGCTTGGGTGAGCGGATTCCACTGAATGGCGTATTTCGCAATGGAGTTGTCTTCGCGCCTTAAGGTGTGTCCAATCCACTGCCACTTTCTCGTTCGTATAGTAATGTTTATAGGTTCTTGGCCCGTTCTCATATGAAGCTGTTCATTGGAGATCCAGTTCGGCCAAAAAATCCTCAAGATGATGCTTAAACATTTATTTACGAAGACTTGCAGCCTGCGTGTGTTAATGGTGTCCACCTTCCAGGTTCTGTACCCATACAGCAGTACCGATTCTACGTTAGAGCGGAATAGTCGCAGCTTTTTTTCTTAAGCTAACATAACATAACTTTTCCAGATTGTGGATAGCATACCGAACGCAGCTTTAGCCCTCCCGATTCTACTGCATTCGTCCAGTTGGGTGCCACCGCGGTTAGCCAAGACCACACTTCCTAAATATAGAAAGTTGTCAACTTTTTCGACTTCCTGTCCAGCAATGTTAAGTTGAGCGTTAGTGTTGGAAGTGCTGAGGGCTTTTGTTTTATTTTGAGCCCCACTTTGTTTGCCTCAGTTTCTAGATTATGAGCCATTAGATGAAGGACCATTATCCGATGTGAAAGTAGACAAACATCGTCAACGTAGTCTAGGTGTTTAAGGTAAGATGTCATAGTCCAACGAATTCCATTGTTTCCTTCCGTCAATGCTGCACGGAGTACATCGCTGATAACCATCAAGAACAATAGTGGTGACAGAATACATCCTTGACGTACTCCACTTTCGACACCAAATTCCTCTGACACCTTACCGTTGTGTAAGACGTAACACTTACCGCCCTCGTATGTAGCCTTGATAATAGCAATAAGTTTTTCCGGGATGCCTCTCCTGCGCAAGGCCAGAAAATAGCATCTCGATTCAAGCTGTCGAAAGCCTTCTCGAAGTCGAAAAACAACAGATGTAGCGGAGACATGTGCTCAACGCACTGTTCGATTATGATCCGTAAGATGTTTATGTGGTCGATGCAGGAGGATCCAGCGCGAAAGCCTGCCTGTTCGACGTCGAGAGTAGAATTTAAATACTCTTTAATTCGGTCCCGAATTATTTTTGATACTATTTTGACTACAGCTGGAAGAACACATATACCTCTCCAGTTTCCGCATTCCGTCAAGTTTCCCTTTTTCGGAAGCTTAATGATCATCCCCCTTTCCACTCCTGTGGAAATTGTTCGCTATCCCAAGCTCTCTGTATTAGCGGATGCAGCAGATCTGTTGATGTGTTTGGCGCCGCTTGAATCAATTCGGCAGGGATGCCATCAATACCCACCGCTTTGTTTTTCTTGAGGGACTTAATTGCTGCCATAATTTCTGCTTTGCTGGGAGGTGCCGTGCGTATTCGGGAATTTGTTGGTTCGGAATACTCATTCGAATTTGAGATCATATCACCATCGTCTAAGTGATTTAGCACTGAATCAAAATGTTCTTTCCATCTATTGAGCTGATCCTCATCCAAAATCAGGAGGTTACCGTCCAGACTCTTCACCGGGTGTTGTTTGGATTTTCGACCACCAATGAGCTACTTGGTGATGCTGTCAACAGTCCTACTATAGCACCTGCTCGCTGCTTCTTCAGCCCTAGAAGCGAGTGTGTCGATATAGTGACGTTTGTCACGTCTCACACTACGCTGCACTTCTTTCTTCTTCGTTTCGGTCTCCAAGGCCGTGACCTCCCATCACGTGTTTAAACATGTTGTTGTCGCTACCTACCTTGGCATTGAGATCCTCCATCACCATTACGATGTCCCCATTAGGTGTTTCATTAAAGACTGGCTATAGAAATTGTCCTTTTCATCCTCAGTCGCGTCATCAGTCGGAGCATAGCACTGTATGATGGTGACCTTCCTTACTTCTACTCTGGAATCTGGCCATCAATATCAGGTCACTGTGAGGTTTCCAAGATATGAGGCTTTTACGCGCTGCTGGAGTTAGCACCAGTTGTACTCCAGACCTCCGTGCGCTTCCAGCTGGTTTACAAGAGTAGAGCATGACAGTACTTTTTGTTGGCGAGACATATTCCACAGCATCGAACCATCTTATCTCACTCAGCCCTAAGATGTCTATTTTATACCGTACGAATTCGCGCTCCATTTGGAGGAATCTGGCGTTGTAAGGCCCTTCTTGAAGTGAGTCCAGGAAGGTCTTAACGTTCCAGAATCCGATCGTCGTCATCAGATTACCCGTCCGTATCCGAGGCGTATGTTTCCGTTTCGGACCAATTTTACTTTTTACGGTTGAGGCCCGCTGGGCCCCAGACCAACCGACACTTATCCTGTTATATGGCGCAGGAGACTCGCCATTCGTCCTCTTCCGTTCGCAATTTCCGAAGAAATGCCCAGATGGCACCACGAGGTGGTGGGAGCAGGGCATACTAACAGAGCTGCTAGGTTTTCGGCTGCAGTGGCTCTTATTCGTTACTTAGCGTACCAACACCTATCGGGAGATGCTGCTCCTACGAAGTCTTTGTTAGTCGTTTGCCACCTTAACTTATTAGCTGAGTAAAAATTATTTTTTTATTAAGATAAAATGATTCGCGTAGCATTATTGCACTACTTTCTGTTAAACTATTTGCTGGATGGGTTGCACTCAGGTCGATTCCCTTCATTGAAGCACCTTGTGATATACGACATTTTTCGTGCGAGAACGAACAAAGCGGATGATTTGCTGATACGTGAACATGCTACGCCCGTGAGAGAAACATTCGTTTTCTAGATTCAGGCCATAAACACTCAAGAATTGACTTTGCGATTTCTTGATCGTCATGGCGAATGCAAGACGAATCGGAAATTGAATTCGTTTAAACTCGAATCGGTTGGGATCATCGGAATTCTCGGAATGCGAACTTCGTCATCTTCGAAATTTCTTTTGAGTATCGTCGTGTGAATCATATTGCCCATGAGTTTTCTCAACATCAAATACGTTCCGTTACATAGTTTTGGTTGGTTCAGATTTCGAAGCATGATGACAACCGAGCCAACCTTCAGTTGTTCATTGTGTGGTGGCAAGCCAGGCAGATCCAATGAGTTTAAAAATTCAGTTGGATAGTTGGTTGCTTCGTCTTCGTTTGTTACTCAGTCGATAGATTTGAAGGAAAGCAGTGGACCAACAATTTGATTTTGAATTGTGAAGTTTAAGTAATCCACATTTTTCTTCTTTGCCTCAAGAATTGCTCGTTCACTCAACCAATTGTGATTTTGGTGGTTAGCAATGATGTTCGGGAACACTTTGTGAGCTCGCTCTTCGTTGAGACGAAATTGCCAAAATTCGGCGGAAATGAAATCAATCCGTTCGATTCGTCGACAGGAGCACAGCCATTACCGATAGTCAGCAACTGCTTGGAGAAATCTTCGGCAGATGGATCATTTAGCAATACAACTCGCATGTTTGTCGTCAGCTGAAGTTACTTCACCAATGTGCACTTCATGAAACTGAACTCACTCGTTTGAAGAGAATTAATTGAATCGAATTCAAATGTAATAACCGTCGAAAACTGAATGAAAATTAGTGAAAACATGAAAAAAATGCAGTTAAATCGCGACGCACGTCTGCACAGCCAGCTCAATGGTATGCAGTGAAAGGACCGCGCAACTGAATCAGCTGTGAAAGGATAATGCACACAACGCCATCTACTGGCATTACCGGAACCAGCATACAACGCCATGCTCATTTTTATTTCTGTCATGTATCAGAGATGGCGTTGTATATGGATTTAGTTTTTTGTGATTTTCTTACTTTTCCGATACGCAGGAAAACTACTCAAGGTCGAGACAAACAAAAAAAATTCATCGAAATCAGTCAATCCGTTCTCGAGATATCGTCAAAGGAAGCGTTCCATATAAAATGTATGAGAAAATGAATTTTCTTCATAAATCTTTTTTTCGTGAATTTTTCCGATGACACATCCAACAAACCAATGATCATAAAAATCGGTCCAGCCGTTCTTGAGTAACTATGGTATAACTAACCCGACTTTGTTTTATATTTTAAGATTATAATATATTCCTATCACATGAACTATTAATGCGAAAAATCTGAAAAAAATTGGGGGAATATAAATTTATGGGGAAGTAAGGCGAAAATTATAACAAATCCTCTGGCACAAACAGTTCTTGGAATACGTGGAGTGAGAAGTCACCCCACCATACCTCACTTCGTCTTCATCTGATTTCAATGATATTCAGACAAACGTATCTACATATCTGACATAACTCAAACCCAAATTTCGTCAAAATCCGTTGGGTGGGTCTTGAGTAAGGCGTATGTGAAAAATGATTTGAAAATTTGATTTCTATTTGATTTCGTTCAATTTTAACGGAACTACTTACGTATTAGAATAAGTCTACATGCCAAATTTCAAGATGTACTCTTACATGAAAATGAAATAAATGTCATTAAAATGTCTTTAGCGGTTTTCAAGCGAGCCGTGTGAGGGGAAAAATATGGGCAGACGCGGAACAAAATTGTTTGCTTGGCCTGACCGTTTCAAATATGCACCATAGTTTTCTCTTTCTCTGTGAATAAAAGAAAAACGATGATACAGTGAAAATAACGGTACGTATCACTAACCACGTGAGGCCCGTCTCGCACTTGGCGAATTTTTTAATGAGCTATCAGTTGACCTAAAAAAAGTGGGCGCAATGCTTCCTCGATAACGACGTGGATGCCGCAGCTGATATGATCACCGACACTATTCTCTTAGGTATGAATGACTTTATTCCTAACAGAATAAAGAGCATTAGACCTAAGGCAAACTCGTGGTTTGACCAGAGTTATAAAGAAGCTAGCAGCCAACGAATCTGAGGAAAACCGAAAGAAGTTTAAACAAGACAGAAAAGACTGCAATGCGAATATTCGACGTGTAAAATTCTTACACGAATAAAAATTTAGACAAACAAACCTAGAATGTCCCAAAGGTAGTAAAAATGTTTGATCATTTGTCAAAAATATTAAAAACTCTGCCTTGTCTGCCATCCACGTGCTCATTTATGATGACATCCCAGCTGTCAGCTCCTTAGACAAATCCAATCTGCTTGCTGCCCACTTTGCAGCGAACTCCCCGCTCCCAGATAATGCTTTGTCTCCACCTGTATTTGAGAGTGTCAAATTTTCCATGAGACAGGTCCACTTTCGCACTCGTACAGTTGCAGGAATACTCAAAGGTCTTATCATACACAAGTCCGCTGGTCCAGATGGTATTCCCCCCATAGTTTTAAAGAGGTGTTCTTCTACGCTGGCAAAACATCTGCGTAAGCTTCTCTGTCTATCCTATTATTCAGTGCTCTTTCCGAATAGATGAAAAACAGCATTTGTCCAGCACGTCCCTAACAAAAGACAAATCTTCCTCCACGTCCAATTGCCGACCCATTGCACTTACGTCCCTCATTCCAAGGTCATGGAAACTCTTTAATGACCGGCAGTATGGTTTTCGTAGCAACAGGTCCACTGGTGATTTGATGGTATATCTTACCGAGAAGGGGAACCAATCCCTCCATCACTTCGGCGAAACTAAGATGGTTGCGCTTGATATTTCAAAGGCATTTGACAGAGTTTGGCATCAGGCTCTTTTGTTGAAAATACGTGCATATGGCATCGATGAGTCTCTTCTTCAATGGATTAGAAATTATCTTTCAGGGTGTTCAATACAAGTTGTCTTAGTCGGCTTTAAGTCTGCAATTCGCCAAATAAATGCTGGTGTCCCCCAAGGCTCTGTTTTGTCTCCGACTCTATTTCTTATTTTTATAAATTATCTCTTGCCTGCAACTTCTAATCCAATACATTCCTTCGCCGATGACAGTAGACTCAGTTTTTCATATTGGTTCCCTAACTCATGTCCTTGCTCTACAGCAGTAGAAGAGGAATGGCAACATATTGTAATATGCGAGCTACGGCTCGAGTAGATAAAACGATATTCTGTGAAATTATTTCTTTATTTTCTAGTCTATAGAACAATTCAAGTTCACACTATACTATTCTTCGCAAACTCCTTCCTTACAAGGTCTCTTTCTTCTGAAATCACTTTATCTCCTTTCAATTACTTAATTCACAGATCCAAACTAATTACTTCTTCTTGTTAACTCTCGACTTTCAATTTATCACCAAATTACAACTTCGGCTGTTATCACTTTTCCAATCTCCTCGTGCGGTTCAAAACCAACTGCCTTGCCTCGATCGCCATCTGTCCTTATATAGCAGCATTTCTGATAGCCAGAAACTTCTAGCAAATTCTTCGACCACTGGAACAAGAAAATTCTGATGTAATAATTCCAAGATGACAATAATTTCTTGCGGTTATAATTCTCTCCAAATTCCGTGACGTTGTCTTAGATATTATCCGTCTCTTATCGTGGACACGAACTGTGGACACTAACTGCAGACACGAACCTCGAATGAAAGGACAGTTCGGAACAAAACTGTTACAGGAAATGAAAAGACGGTTCGTAGTTATTATGCTGCATTATGTTACACTGCCCCCTCTTAGACTTGTTCGTCCCGAACAAGTGCGTCTTCACTTCGGCCATTGTATCGACTCAGTCGGTCCACATGAACCACTTTCATTTTGGCCCTTGGTCCTCGCTGAATGCTGTAGACAACATCGTTGATGCGGGTTATTATTCTGTAGGGACCCTCCCAGTTCTGCTGCAACTTAGGTGATTTCCCCTTTTGGCGATGGGGATTATACAGCCACACTAGATCTCCCTCCTGGAATCCTGACGTTGTTGCCTTGGCATCATACCTGGTCTTCATGCGGTCGCTCGTTATCTTAATCTGGCTTCTGGTCCTTTGGTGTATCTCCCTAAGCCTTTCCCTAAGGTTCGCCACGTACTCTTCTTTATTTCTGGGCTTATTGGTAGGAGATCCAAATTTCACCTCACTGGGTAACCGAGCTATTCCACCAAACAAGATTTCGAACGGCGTATGTCGAGTAGTGCTATGCACGGCACTTCTATAGGCCATCAAAAACAAGGGAATCTTCCGGTCCCAATCCCGTTGGTAGTCACTTACGACCTTCGAGAGATGTTCGTCCAAAGTCCTATTGAAACGCTCCACCATACCGTCCGACTGTGGATGAAGCGGGGTTGTCCGTGTCTTTTTGATTCCAAGTAGCTGACACATCTCTTGGAAGATTCTTGACTCGAAGTTCCGCCCTTGGTCAGAATGCAATTCCGAGGGCACACCGAATCTGCTCACCCAATTGTAGACGATCTGCTCCGCCACGGTTCTGGCTTCCTGGTTAGGGATCGGAAACGCTTCCGGCCACTTACTGAAGTAGTCCATTACTACGAGTACATACCGATTACCATTGTCGGTTTCCGTAAAGGGCCCTGCGATGTCAATGGCGATTCGTTCGAAAGGTGCTCCCACGTTGTATTGGTGCATCTTACCTCGAGTTTTGATTCTCGGACCTGCACACATGTCGCATTTCCTGCACCAGTCTTTGACATCTTCCTTCGCTTTTAACCAATAAAAACGTTTTCGTACCTTTTCTAGCGTCTTATTCACTCCCAAGTGGCCTCCGGACGCCCCGCCATGCATTTCCTGTAACACCTCCTTGACCCTCGTCCGCGGCACGACAAGCTGCATTACAAACGACTTTCCGTCGGAGGATTCCCATTTTCTTCTCAGAACACCTTCTTGGACATGGAGGGAGTCCCACTGCGCAAAATATGCCTTTAAGGTCGGGCTTCTGTGAGAGATGTCCTAATGATCCGGTTTCTCTATGTTCTCCTTCCAGGCCAGAATCGGCTCGATATCCGGGTCTTCCTTCTGAGCGTTCCGGATCTCATCTACGCCCCAGCCGACGATAGGTTCGGCTCTCATTCTTTGGATGGAAACCAGCTCCCGTTCTTCCTGACGCGCACAATGTTTACAATCCGTTCTGCATGGTCTCCGGGACAGTGCATCCGCATTAGAGTGGAGTTTTCCTTTACGATGCTTTATTTCGTAGTCGTAGATTTGCAGTATTTCGATCCATCTTGCGACCTGACCCACAGGACTCTTGAACTGTAATAGCCATTTTAAGGTTGCATGGTCTGTGCGAAGAACGAACTTCCTCCCATATAGGAATAGGTGAAAATGCTTCGTAGCCAAGATCAAAGCTAGAAGTTCCCGCCTTGTCACGCAGTAGTTCCTTTCTGGCTTAGAGAGCACCTTGCTGAAGTACGCAACCACCTTCTCTTGGCCATCATGCACATTACTAGCCTCTGTATCCACAATGAATGTTTCCCCGGGAGTGGGGTAAGCTAGTATCGGGGCATCGCATAGCCGTTGTTTAAGTGCCTTGAAGCTCTTCTCGCACTCAATTGACCATTTGAATTGTTTTCCCTTTTTCCGTCAACTGGTGCAGGCTCTTTGCGATCCCGGCAAAATCCTTCACGAACCGTCTGTAGTAGGTGGCTAGGCCCAGGAAGCTCTTTAGTTGGTGTTTATCTTTGGGGCTGGCCAGTTTTTCACCGCTTCGACCTTCTCTGATCGGTTCTCACTCCATTCGCTGAAATTATGTGCCCCAAGTACTTGACTTCCGCCCTAAACAGGGCGGACTTCTTGGGGTTAAGCTTCAGGTGGCCACTTCGAAGCCTTTGAAACACATCCCTTAGATTGTCTCGGTGTTGCGCAAACGTTTTTTCTACGACGATGATATCATTCAACTATACCAAACAGGTTTTCCATGTTAACCCTTGCAGGACACATTCCATCAATCGCTCGAAAGTCGCCGGAGCATTGCACAGCCCGAATGGCATTACCGTGAATTGCCATAGCCCATTTCCTGCGGTGAAGGCAGTTTTCTCCCGGTCTTCTGGATGGATCTGTACCTGCCAGTAGCCACTCTTCAAGTCGAGGGTGGAAAACCATCGGGCTCCTGATAGTGTGTCCAGCGTGTCGTCAATCCGTGGCAGAGGATAGCTCTTTCTTGGTGACGTAATTGAGCTGCCGATTAGTCCACGCAGAACAGCGTGTTGCCATCTTTCTTCTTAACCAGTACAACCGGTGATGCCCACGGACTTTTGGAACTTTCAATCAGACCTTCTTTCTCATTGCCGACACCATCTCTGCAACTTCTGTCTGCTTTGCCAATGGAAGGCGCCTAGCAGGCTGACGAATTGGTCTAGTATCACCAGTGTCTATTCGATGTTGTACCAGGTGTGTTCGGCCGTATTCTCCGTCCTGTGAGGCAAATACATCAGCGTACTCTTTGATAAGATTCTCTGCCATAGTTCGCTGCTCCTGATTCAGCTCACTGGACTGGAGAATCATCTCTCTCGTTTCCGCTGTCCAAGGTGATGGAGAGGTTTTGGAGCATCACGTTCAGATATTGTTGCGACGGCGGTAATCGGCGTGCATTTTCCAGTCACCTCCCCTCGCCTTAGTTTGACAGTGTGTGGTCTCGCGTTCAAAACTCTCACTGGAACCATGGTGTTCTTTGGTTCGACTAACGTCTTTCCCACGATGTAGTCTTGAGGATGCTTCTGTCTCTTCACGTTGCTGAGTTCCTTAGCAAGATTTTCGACTTGCTTTCCTACTTTTTCAAACTGAGTCTCTATCTTCCCGAACTAAGTTTCATGTTTCTCAAAATTTTCATCGAATCTAGTTTCGACTTTTTCGAGTTGCGTCTCGACCTTCTCGATTTTCTCTTCGATCACTTCAAATTTGGATTCCAAGTTCTTGTTTTGCTCATCAAGTTTGCTTTCCAGAGCATCTGGAGAATTCTTTTGTTCGTCCATTGCTTTCTTTTGTTCGTCCATTTGCTTTCTTTTGTTCGTCCAGCTTAAGTTCTAGAGAATTCTTTTGTTCGTCCATTGCTTTCTTTTGTTCATCCAGCTTAAGTTCTAGAGAATTCTTTTGTTCGTCCATTGCTTTCTTTTGTTCATCCAGCTTAAGTTCTAGAGAATTATTTTGTTCCTCAAGCTTAAGTTCTAGAAAGTTCTTTGGTTGTCTATTGCTTTCTTTTGGTCATCGAGCTTAAGTTCCAGAGACTTCTTTTGGTCTTTTATTGCTTTCTTTTGTTCGTCCATGACTGACTTAAGTTGCAGGAGCAGACTTGTTATACCCGGGTCGGCTACTGTACTTGCTGGTTCCTCTTCCACGTCAAACTCTATGTCATACGGATTTTCACCTTCCTGCTTTACTGCGTCTTCCAGACGAATCAGTAGGGCATCTTTTCCCCCAGTTGTGTCGAGATTCCGCTTACTGAGTTCTGCCTTTAGTTGAATTATAGTTAGTTTTCCCAATTTGCGACCCATTTGGCGCAACTAATTAACTCAACACAGAAATGGTTTTTTTTTTTTTATTGTGCAATTTTACACCACGAAAATAGTTATTCATAGAATAAGTCTTATCCCACTTCTGACACCAATGTAATATGCGAGCTACGGCTCGAGTAGATAAAACGATATTCTGTGAAATTATTTCTTTATTTTCTAGTCTATAGAACAACTCAAGTTCACACTATACTGTTCTTCGCAAATTCTTTCCTTACAAGGTCTCTTTCTCCTCAAATCACTTTATCTCCTTTCAATTACTTAATTCACAAATCCAAACTAATTACTTCTTCTTGTTAACTCTCAACTTTCAATTTATTACAAAATTACAACTTCGGCTGTTATCACTTTTCCTATCTCCTCGTGCGGTTCAAAACCAACTGCCTTGCCTCGATCGCCATCTGTCCTTATATAGCAGCATTTCTAATAGCCAGAAACTTCTAGCAAATTCTTCGACCACTGGAACAAGAAAATTCTGATGTAATAATTCCAAGATGACAATAATTTCTTGCGGTTATAATTCTCTCCAAATTCCGTGACGTTGTCTTAGATATTATCCGTCTCTTATCGTGGACACGAACTGTGGGGACACTAACTGCAGACACGAACCTCGAATGAAAGGACACTTCGGAACAAAATTATGCCAGAATGAAAAGACGGTGCGTAGTTATTATGCTACATTATGATACAATATGTTAAACACATTAAATTCCGAGCTGGATAGCACAATCAAATAGGGTTCAACCAACAGAACGGATTTTAATGTTTCCTAAACACAACGCTGTCTTCTGTCTCTCAAGCGAAACCTAAACCCTCAACCAGTTTTTACAGTGTGTTTTAATTAACAATTTAGTCAAAACATGGAAGTTTCTCGTGAAGGATTTCGTTGGATTATTTTTTATGATTTTAAATGTGGTCTAACTCAACAACAATGCATATATCGACTTCGTTTGGCTTTTGGTGAAGAAATACCATCCAAAGCTACAATTTATAACTGGTTTGCTGAGTTCAAACGCGATCGTGCTAGCGACAGTGATGAATTTCGTGAAGGTCGTCCTTGCAGTGCTGTTGTTCCGGAAAACCTTGATGCCGTACGCGCCATGATTGAAACCGATCGGCATGTAATATACCTTGAGATAGAAGTAAGACCACAATTCAATCAATATTGCATAAACATTTAGCTGTGAAGAAGCTTTGAGCTAGATGGATACCACACAAGCTGACCGATGCTCAAAAAAAGGTCGTGTCAAATGGTGCAAAGAAATGATAAAGAAATTCAATCGTGGTGCTTCAAAAAACGTGTACAGCATAGCTACAGGAGACGAAACCTGGATATACTCGTATGAACCTGAATCTAAGCGTCAATCGGCTGTTTGGGTATTCCAAGGTGAGCGAAAAACCGACAAAAGTGACCCGTTCTCGAAGCACTTCGAAAAAAATGATTGCTTGTTTTTTCGGTAAATTGGGTCATGTTGCTACTGTGGCTTTAGAGAATCGAAGGATTGTTAATGCCGATTGGTACACAACAATTTGTTTGCAGGAAGTCATCAGTGAATTGCGTAAAACAAGCAAAAAACGACGTGTCATCCTCCATCATGATAATGCTGTTCACACACAGCAAGTCAAACAATTGAATTTTTGAAGTTTCACAACGTCGAATTAATGAGCCATTGTCCATATTCTCCTGATTTATCACATAATGACTTTTTTTTGTTCCCGTTCATAAAAATTAAAATGTGTGATCAACGTTTTTCAACGCCAGAAGATGCTGTAGAGGCGTTTAAAAAGCATGTTTCTGAAGTGTCGAGTTCAGAGAGGAATAAACGTTTAGAAAACTGGTTTAATCGAATGGAAGAGTGCATAAATCTTGAAGGAGAATACTTTGAAAAACAATAAACCATTAAAAGTAATAAATTTGTGTTTTTTCTTAGTTGTTCTAAAAACTTACCGGACAACCTCCGTGTTAATAATCGATGGAACGATCACATATTCTAGGTCGCCAAAAATGCTGCAAAATATCTAGGATTCCTTAAACAGTGCAAGAAATATTTTCATCATCGGAGAAATATCTCGTGTGTCTCCCTATTTCATCGGTATTTTAATAAAAAATGCTCCAGCGAAATAGCCACTTGCATTCCTCCCCTTCAAAATTTCGCCCGCAATATGCGGCATGCTTCGAATGCACATCAGTTCACCCTAAAGCCAAACTTCGGTCGAACTGTTAAATATAGGGATTCGTTTATAAGCCGAAGGATACAACCGTCACTACAACCTTCAAACGTGCACAGGCTCCTCCTCTGTTCCTCTACCCCATTTTCCTAAACGCCCGTGCCCAGTAACAGTATCAGGTTTACATTCCAAATTTAAGCCAAATAGACAAGAAAAAAGAAAAATGTGCTTTTTTCGTCAAATGTGTTAAAAAGCTGAAAAACTTAACCATATGTCAAAAATATGATATAGATTTTGAATAAAATCGCCTCAGCCATTTCCGAGAATTAGCCAACTTTCGCAATCCCGCTAATAAGTAAAGTATCGTTATTCGAATTTTTAGGGGAGAACTGAGTACGTAGTCTTATTGCAAACTTACCCCAGATATGAATATTTTTATCGAAATCGTTAGAAGCGTTTTTTTTTTTTAGAAAATTGGCCTTAAGTAAAATTCCGTGATGAAAATTCGAATTTCGCCTCTGGGTATTACTACACAGACCCCTGATACGAAAGTTGAAGAAAATCTTATAAGGGCTGCAGCTCGATGTCAGAGGACAGACAGACAGATTAGCTACACCCACTTTTTTTTTAAGTTAATCTTTTATAGTAATGTCAAAATTAATTTAAATGTCGAGATCGAAAAGTACATATAAGTATCCCCTTCGTAGCGCACAAATTATGAAAAAAAAAAATGCAAAGGATGCTGATAGCCATTGGTAGGAGCTAGAGTATTCGATTAGATGTAATGCTTTATCTGTTGCCCGTAGATATTTTAAGCAAATAGGTGGCAGCGAGTGAAGCCATCCGTGCAAATGATTGCTCGATGTGGTCCAACTGGTTGAACGAAATCATTGACTGCACCCACCGAAACTGAGATTCAATCGTAACTTCTGGTCATCAATTGCCACCCGTAATTAGTCGGAAAGTATTGTCGATAACGATGGAGGTTCAGTTTACTTCTACACAGATTGTTCCAAAACTAATAATGGGGTAGATTAAGTTATTTTTAGCACCTCTTTCCATCTCCAAGATCACTGTAGCATATTTTAGGTGGAAATGATGGCGCTTAAAAAAGTCCTGTCCATTCGAAAATGTAGGAAAATCGCATTTTCACCGACAGCCAAGCAACAATGAAATTCCTGGTATCGTGCTTTCTTAATTTAACTCTTTGTTGCCGGAGGGGTCAATTTTTTTAAATATTTTTATAAAACTTTGAAATTTAGATTAAATCTGTTTTATTAATAATGAATTTAAATAAAAAAAATTTTTTTAAACTTTTTTAAATCTTTTATTAATGTTTTTAGAAGTGGTTTCGCCACATAACCAGTAGGAACCTAAGAAAACAAAAAAAAAAAAAAAAAACAAAAAAGGTTACAATATTTTTTTAACAATTTTTTTCAAACGTTATGATATGATTCAAAACAATTTTTTGTCATTCAAGCAAAGTCCAACCTGAAGCTCAGATGCTGTACTGCAATGTGCACACCGCCGCGATGAGCCATGTTTCGGCAAATGATCACATTTGTCAAACCTTTTTTCAAGCGGCACTTTGGTCTTGAAATGACTAATGGAAGAACTTGGGCTTGGAGAACTTGGGCCTGATTTTCTTTTTGTTATTTTAACTGTCTTGCTCCCAACAAGTCCTGAGGAAACAACTAATCGCCCATCAATAAGTTTATTGCCAGGAACACTTTGATTTCTTCTTGATTGGTTGGAATGTAGCTTCCACTATTTCCTCCAGCTTTTTGCTCGGCATACAAATTTGTTTGGAACGCAATATGTTCAATTAATTCCATTGGAAATAAATGAAGAAATACATCAGTAGGTGTTTCTAAGTCTTCAAGAAGAGCGGGACATGTTTCTTCTTCATAATCTTTTTACGTACCTTGCAAATAATTTCTTGACGTCGCGTCATCCAGATGTTTCGCTTAGCCCACTCTTTTTGTTGAAGAACAGACAAAGGAAGATCATCTTTGCTAATCCATCCCTTGTCATGATCTTCTTGAGGCTCGTCAACAAAATCGATTTCCATCGCATTTATGTCCAATAGATCTTCAAAATTTGCTTCAGGATCTTCTGGTTCTTCGCCACCACTTTCAGATTCGATATCCGATGGAATTTCGTCAAAAAAACCACATCCAAAAACCTTGATGAATGAGTCGCATTTCATAAATTGCTACCAAATATATTTTTTATGACAACAAAATAACAAATTCTTGCATTTACGCACTTTACTTACTTGCCATTCTCAGAAAAAAAACTAACTAATAATAATTTTTCACTGCACAATAAAAACCTCTTCAAATGACACGAACCATCAAACTAATGCACAAAAAATCACTTACAACGCACTGAAAATTACCCAAAAAAAAAAAATGTACCGTTATAAAATGAATAACAGTTAGTAGAAATACACTGGGTTTTACCATGAAACCACTAGGAATATAGAGAAAAAATATTAAGTGTGTGGTTCCACTGCGAAGCAAAGGGTTAAAGGCAGCTCAAGATTGCCGTTCATTTTTTACAGAGATAGCAGGATATGCTGGGTGCCATGCCAGGGAAATATTCCGAGAAACTGCAAGACTAACGAGTTCACTAGAGCTCTCAAAGCCACCACTTTGAGAATTCTGCCGCAAAGGTGCAATAAGCAAAGTCAACCATAGATGGGACAATCTATCCCACAAAGTATCAAGTTTTTAAATAAATTTGGTCTAAGCTAGATAAAAATATTATATATATTTTGCTAAAACCATTGCAGATCAGTACCGTCATCGGATGTCTCACGGGACACTTTAGTTATAGGTCTTCGTCCTAAAAGGCTAGGCTCTTTTAAATGATTTCTACAGGAGTTGCATGGATAAGGATGAGGCGGAAATGATCATCCTTTTCCTTTGTAATTGTCCAGCCCTGTTCATAATGGGACTGCTTGATGTGGGGCTCTTCTCTTTGGCTTCCTCGTTGATCTGGCGAATATGGACGTCAAAAGTATCTTCCGCTTTATAAGGAGCTCCGGCTGGTTCAATTAGTCCTTTAAGTTGTTAGAATAGTGATATATAATCCCGTGGTATCATAATGAGACTCAGCTATCCCAACTTAACCTAACATAATCGAACCATGCACACAGAAGGAATGCATAGAAAATAAAGTTTATCGGAAAAGCCACAGAAGGATATGATCGAAAAATTAACTGAGCGAAAAACTATTATATATTATACATATGTGTATGTATAATATGTAGTTGCGTTCTTCCTGCGGGTAGGAAAAAAAAAAACTATAGCTTTTTTACTACAAAGAAATTGCAAAGGAATGTTTACTAAAAGTCTCCATTCGTAGGACTCTTTTTCAAATTTTTCTTCAAAGCAATAAATCCCAAATCAAATACGTTCGTTTTCGGAAGTAAGATTACAAGTACATATTCACTTTTAAAATAAATTAAAAAAATAACTAAGTAAATAAATATTTGTCACAAACACACCATGGTTTAGGACTCTTGGGCCTAGTTTCTTGCAGTCATTTGTTCTGTGCGATACACGAATGAAAGGGGCTTACAGTTTAATGCCATTTTTGAGGTGCAGAAAGCTTCCCTTTACAGTATAATACGTCAAAATAGTAGCAATAAACCCCATACAAAATAGTTGTTCAAGTAAGCACTGCTCAGCAAGTCTAAAAAAGACAACTTTCTTTGCCTAGACGTCTATGTATTTTATAGAGTCAACGAATTTGAATAAGAAATTACACCTAGGAGGGATAACCTTACGTATTAAGTAACAAATGCAATCCAGGTAACTGTTGTTGAAACTAATCGAAGTGGAAACCACTTCTCTTGGTTTTAATTACAATTTTCTGGAATTCATGAAACAGATTAAATAATACGAAATTTTTATGTAATCGAAACGATTCACTTCAAGGATCACTTCAGAACCTCCAAAACAATTCAACCACGTACAATCAAAATTCCAGACATTATGCGCTCTAACCAAACAAATTAAAAAAATAAACAATCGATAAATTCTCGTTCCACAGAAAAAAAAAAACAGTAAAGTTAAACAAGCCCCCCGGTTGATAACCTTCAATAAATCATTTCTCCTCAGATTGGCTTAGAGTGCTTAGTGTTTTTATTTTTTTTCATTCATGTTCCTTAACCAAAGCCAGGACATGTTTGGAATTCAAGGATTCTCTTTCGCGTATCTTTCTCCCTTCCTGGGTGTGCAGTTTGTTTGTCAATAGAGATCTTCATCGTTTTGGCAGTGAACTTTTTTTTCATCTCATTAATGAAAGGAATTAATGTCTGAACGTCTGATTTCCTAATGAGCATTAATGGAATAAGCGAAGTGAATTATACTCCCAGGACTCTTTATGCATAAATATTTAAATTGGCTATGTTTTTTGTTAGTCATGTTGTTTTTATTGCTCTTATTTTGAAGATGTTAAACTTTGATTTGAGGGGTTTGTTAACTCCGGTGTCCTCGTACCTGATAAGGGTATCTAATTATACAATTTAAAATGTTGGTGCGTGGGAAACCGGATTAAGTTTTTCTTCATTTGATGTGGATTTTTCAATAACACATTTGCCGTAAAGAAATATATTCTTGTTGATTCTACTCCAGTGCTCCATGGAAATGAAAGTAGAGTGATGGTCAGAGATGAGGTCAGATTCTAACTGTATAGTATGTACTATACTCGTAGCTAAAATATGAATAAAACTATTTTTCCGCATGGCGTCCATCTGTTTTCTGTGTATCTTCCTGGGGCTTTTTCTTTCGATTCTTTCATATACGATAACATCTCCAAAAATACATCAATTTAAATTATTTTGTTAACACATAGTGAGGCAGGATAAGAGGTCAAGACAAGAAAAAAATTGCGTACGATGAGGGGTGTAATTACACTCCCTGAGCCGCTATTGCCTATTGAAGAGGTGCATCACCTTTGATTTTTAACATTTCTAGGGAAACGTCTTTACTGGGTGTCAATATCGACAATTAAGGTAGACGGCCACGCCCAATTTATTACGGAAGGGAAACTTGACATGACGTATTTCGAAATCGAAAAATTGTCCCAACAGTATAAGTTAGGCTTTAAGTTAAGAAGTTAACCGGGGCGAGAATCGATTCTTTAGATCAAGACAAGAAAAAAAAAAGTTTCGGTGGGGAGCGTAGTTTCACCTCTTGAGCTGCTGAGGCTATATCACAAGTGCTCAATCGGATTGAGATTTATAGCTCGGTCCTGTAATTCACAGTGAAAAATTAAAGTCAAATTTTTTCCTTCTTTACAGAATCTAAATTTATGTTCAATTATGACATGCGAAACGGAGA